>CAEGAG010016310.1:0-36845 GCA_903067065.1 Brachyrhaphis terrabensis | reverse complement strand
CTGGGTGCAGACAACCATTCTCTCCTACAGTCTTAGCTGCTGTGCAGAATCTCAAATCAACCCCATTGTGTCATTTTTCTTTTTCACTTTTTCAAAATGTGTAATTGAACATCGGTCATCTTTAATGTGACTGTCATGTAAATCAGTGACATGAGATGAAACGGCAGCAGAGTACTCGTCCTTTCAAACTGACCTACGTCATCACAGCAGTCTAGTAGACAGCACTCCGACAACAAAGGAAGGGACCTTTGAAATGCCGCCCTCGTCAAGTTCTGTTGGGTCCAAGCGGGCTGCACCGCCTGCGGTTGCTTGTTGCCATCTGCTGGTGACAGCCAGATTTGCAAACCGGTACGAAGATGATGTCATGATTTTTGAAGCACTATTGTGCTCCGGTTCGGTTCACGGTCAGAGTCTGGAGTTCTCTGTGCATGCTCAGTAGTTCGTCAGATTGCCGTATTGCACCAGGCAGTGTGTTTGTCTGCACCTGTGGATGGATGTGTGTGTCGAGCAGATGTGTGTGCTCCACTACGGCATTTCTACAACTTTAGAGCAAAGTCTGCAGGTATTTACAGTCATCATCTTTCCAGGTGGATACTATTCAGAAGATAACACCACAGTGATTAGACAGCACTGTGGTGTAATCAACACAATGTATCTACAATAAATATATTTTAATCACTTTTTTATTTATGTTTTGGATCAGCATTGGCTCTGCATTTTAGAACTGCAGTGAGCACTGCAGTAAGTTGGGAGACCTGCAAAAGCAAAAAGCGGCAATAAAAATGTTATGATGTTAAATAAAGACCCGCAGTGCGCTGAAAAAGTATTAATACCCCCAAACTTATTCACAATCACAAAATTCAGTGCACTTTATTGGGATCTTATGTCAAAAACCAACACAGTTCATTACTGAAAAGTGAAAAGCATGCATTCTGAAAATTGTGGCCTGCATTTGTAATCAGCCTCTTTTAATGTAATACGAGATAAGAGACAAAAATGTAACTTTTTGACTTGTATTCAATGCACTATGTTTTGCATGAATCTAGTTAAAGTTGAGAGGATAAATATGTTGCTGTGCTTTTAGAGACTACAAAATACTTTATACTGGTGTGTAGGTTCTCCTTCCAGCAGCAGAATGGCCCTAAACATAAAGCCAGCGCTACATCAGATCAGTTCAAATGTGTCAGATTGGCCCAGTCAAATCCTATTGAGAAGTTGTGGCAAGATTTCAGTACTGCAAAGCCGCAAAATCTTCCCAAGAATTTTTGTATAGTTTCTAGTGGAAATATTTTAATTCACTTCAGTTAAGACAAAATAACTTAAAAGTAACTTTTCAGTAAGATATATAAGCTTATTTTAAGTCAGTAATTCTTAAAAGTATTAATGTCTTAGAAGTGAAAAACATATTGTAGTACTTTATCTATATTGAAGAATTATTGACCAAAAACAAACTTAGGTCTTGCTGAAAAGTTACTTTTTAAGTTAATTTTGTCTTTTTTCAAGTGTACTAAGATATTTGCAGTAGAAATTATACAAAAAATACTTGGTAAGATTTTTGATTTGCGGTGAAGGTCAGATCTTTTCCATCTAGTCCGAGTGAGTTTGAGTAAAACGTTTAGTATCTAAATGTGTAAAGCTGGTAGAGACACCCCAGCTGTAACTGCAGTAAAAAGTTTGTTTTTTTTAAAAGTGCTGGGAAACTGAGCACAAATGCACGCCACACCTTTCAGATTTTAAAAGGCCCGTACCATATAAGTTTTACTTTACAATCACACACTACATTTTGGTGTTCTATCATACAGATTATAAAATTCATGGAAATTGTTTTAGCTTTTTAGCAAAGAAATTCCCAAACAGCTAAAACCGATTTCTTCCTCTTTATAACTTTCCAGATCGAAGAGGAGCTGGGTTCCCTTCAGAAGGAGCGAACTGACCGCATTAAGCACCTGCTGGATCGCCAGGAGCGGGAGATCGACAGCTTCGATATGGAGAGCATGCGGCAGGGCTTTGGAAATCTGGGTACCTTAGACTTTCCCAAGGACGACTACAGATGAGGAGTTGGGGGGGGGAAAGGTTGTTGTCGTGTGCCGCCCTCGACGTCCTTCTGCCTCAGATCAACCGTCCTCTCCTTTTACCTGACCTGGCCTGACAGTGCGGGTTTTTTTTCTGCTGCTGACATCCTCATCAAAAACACACAGATGTATGGAGAGAGAAAAAAAAAAAAAGCTCTAGATTCAGTGAGCCAGTGTGTGTTTCATGGCCGGTCAAACGGAGTCGACGGCAGGTTTTAGACGCCCAAATCCCACCGAAACTTCCTCCCCCTCCTTGCCTCTTGTGGTGTCACAAGATGACAGAAAAAGATAGATACATTTTTGTAGTTGTCACGTTTTTGTAATGATAATGATAACATAGTCAGTGTTTCTTGTTCCTTGTGCAATGATGACACTTTTGGTGTGACCTAAAAGTGGAAGTCAAGAGAAGGAGGGAGAGAAAAATGAGGGTAGTTCAATGAGCGAAATCGCTCCACAAACATGCATTTATGCAAAAATTATTTTCTTCTCTAAAGCTGTGCAAAAGAACGGAAAAAAAAAAATCTCTCAAATCGATAAATGAAACGACTGATCCTTCCGCAGCTCATCGTCTTTGCTGCTTCTTTGAACACTTTTTGGTAATTATTCATCAGGACATTTTTAGGACAAATTCTGAGTAATTTGATACTTGGAGAGACGATTATCATGGTGTACAAACAGGTGCACAGATCATACATGTTATTCCTTCAGGTAAATTTGATTGCTGAAGGTAGGCTGGATCATGGTACTCACCGTGTATATCCTAGTGATTTTACTGCACTGGCAGCCAATGTGAAATACAGAGAAATACATGTGACCTGTATACTCCCAGCTGGTACAAAGGGCTTCAATGGGAGGGCAGGGCTGTCTTGTATCTTGTGTATAGATGGATTTATGGAGAGCTTTTACTTATTTTCATATTGTATTTTAACTGTCACACAAATCCAAAAAGAATTTTTTAAGAACGCTTTCTTCTTTTTTTTTCTTCTGCCCCGTCTTTTACAGATAGTATTTGAAGTCCTGTCATTTATTAATGGAAGTTTCTTTTTTTTTTTTTTTCCTTTTTGCTTTACACAACTCTCAAGCTGTGTATTTTCTTATAAACCAGACCAGTATGATGCTTTATTAATGCATGCACTTTATGTTTTTTTTTTCAGGTCTAAAGAAAGCATGAATCTGTCAGAGCTTTTAATTATATTTGTAAATAAAGTGCTCATCACACAAAGTAAAGAAGTGTAAACATTATTCCTCTGAACGATGGAACCGGTTTCAAATGGCCATGGCGATAAATTTTGGACAAAATATTAAAATGTATTTCTTTAGTTAGAAAAACTGTAAAGAAATCTTTTTTAAATTCTTCAAATTAAAACGAACATCAATTTAAAAGTGTAAAATTATTATTCACACCATCAGTCTTTGAATTGGTTAGATTTATTTTTACTATTTTGTCCTGGAGTTACACCAATAATTTTTTTGTATAATTTACAAATTATATAATACATTTAAGTTGGATAAATTTGCAAAATATTTCTTTCTATTCTAGAATTGTCTGTTGTTCCAGAGCCATGATTCTCAGACTGATACTTGGGAGTTTTAGCTCCTATTTTTACAATGCAATTACAAAGAAGCTCCTAACTTCTGGCAATCAAAGAGGATCTGTTGAATCTCGTTGATCTTTGTCTCATCAGAAACATCTCAAACAATATGTGCAGAGAAAAAAGATTTTAAAAGCTCCCAGGACAACCTGAAGCAGACAGTGGAAAACTTATTGTTCCAGATAAGTGTGAAAATATGTGGAATTTTCTAATACCTTGCCCTTAGCAATCCTCAAAATTTATTTTTTAAATAAAGTCAAATGCAAGCTTAGTAATATACATGTAATAAGTATAACTTTGCTCACGTAAAACAGAAACTACTATAAACAGAAGTGGATTGGAGATTTCTTTTCCCCAAAAATGTGAACTTCAGCACATGAAAGTGAACCTCTAGAGTAAGATCTATCATCTAGAAGTTTCCTCAAACCCAACAGATTGTTACTTTAGTTGCAAGTCAAATGTGTGGCACTTTGGTGAATCATGTGTTTAGTGAGCAGCCTAAGGACAATTTGAAGACACAACTAATAGTCTTGTCTTATGTTGATATGTGGTTTATTGCTGCAGCCATGAAAGAATTTTAGATGGATTTTGAGGTTGAAGTTAGTTTATAGCCCAAAACTTTTCCTATCTGAAGGTCTCAACGTTACTTTTTTAATTTGGACCATCAAAAGATTGACATTTGGGTAAAAATAGTGTGCAACAAAACCAAACGTGCCATCTTTTTTTTCTGTATGAAAAATACAACCACAATTTATTTTTAATCCGTTAACACTCGAACACCTATTTCTAAAACATTTGAGAAACAGTTATAGAGGATCATTTTCTGTATTTCTAGAAAATTTGAAATTGGCTAAATGTCAAGAAAAAGTGGAAAACGCTGATTCAACGGTTTATTGGAGGTTAGAACAGGTCATTTCATTTTGAGAAGGAGTCATTCTTGTAACAGTGATAAACAAATAATAAAAAAAAAACATGTTACAGTCGCACCAAACTCTGCTCTCTCTCTTAAATGAATAGAGCATTTCCAGTGGAGGAACACCATGGGATTTTTCTGCTACTAAACACACTTGCTTGGTGTCTTTGCTTGCTTATTTTCCAGACAGCTGCTTGTTAAGTTTAGGCACATAACTGTCCCACTCTGCCTGGTAGCAGGTACCCGCCACCGGGGCTCCCAGCTTGTACTTCGTTCTAAAGGTTTGCAGCTTGAATTTGCCGCGGCCGTCTCCAGAACGATTGGTAAGGACGGCCTCGGAGCAGGACAGGCTGCCCGGCTGCTCATACACCAGCCACACATACCTGTGCAGACCTGAGGGAAAACATTACAGCAGCTTTTAAATGTTACATATAGAGGAAAGAGTTTGGCTAATGATTCTGTTGGTGCTGGAAATTGGAGACAAAACAAGACAATAAGATTGTTGAGGGATTTTCTTACATTTAATTGTAATACTGAAAAGACTTTAAACATATTTTAAAAATGCTTTTTAACTAACTGGTAATTAGTGAAGCAGAATCACTTTTTTGCCACAATTTGTCATTTCTCATTTACTTTCTTACCTGTGCCCTTGGGAGGACCAGAGCCCACATAGTCAGACATGACACAGCCAGAGGACACATCATTCCCCTTCATGTTGACCACCAGAAAGTGGTGCCACTCTCTTTAACAAAAAAGGTTAAAAACAAAGTTAATTCAAGAAATTTTGTTAATTCTTGACTTCACGCTGGTAGACAACTGTAAGACTCGCTGAGTCAAAGAAAAAGGATAAAAACTTGGCCCAAAATCTTTTCAATCTCACCTAAATTTGGGGTCTTTCCTGCTGGGAGCATCTGGATCGGTCAGGGCCAAAGTGTAGAGTTTACTGGGGTCACATCCTTCCCACTCAATAGAGGTGGGTTGACTCTGCACCTGTGTGTAATGGAAATTACAGTAAAGTTAAGAGTTCCCATAACTTAATCTTTTTTATTTACTTGCACAGAAGAAGAATCTCTCATTTAATTTCTCACAGATTTTTGTTGGAAAAATAAAATTTCCTTTATCTTGCAAATTTTTGTTTCACTTTTAAAGTTAAGAAAGCTTTTCAAAACAAAGTTACTGTGACATCCATTAGGGGGCGCTATTGAGCCTTTTTCATCTTCACACAAGCGAAATGTATTATGTAACCCAATTTATTGTGACCAAACAGATGCACACATAGATGCAAAAAATGTCTAATAATGTTCAAAGAAAAACTATTTGTAGGAACTGGCCTAAGACTGTGTTTTATAACCCAGCTCCTCTGCCTGTTAGCTTAACATCATTTAGCTCACTAACCTGCGTTGGAGTGAGAACTTTGCCGAGCTCGTCGATCTCCAGAGAGCCATATTTAACAGTCAAAGGCTTCGCTGGCTTTTCCTCCACCTCCTGCAAGGCGAGAGACCCGGACCACTGGCTCAGATCCACGGGCATTTTCCCTGCTATATTCTGCTTTCAGACCGCGCTGACTAGACCGCTGCTGCAGAAGCGCAGAAACTACCAGCAGTGCTGCATTCACGGACCACCAGAAATCCAGATTACGTTGATATGTTGATGTTCATTTAGTTGTAATAAATGTTTTAAATTACAAATGACTATTTTATTATTTAGTTCTCACATAATTTATAAGATAACTGTTTAAAAATGTAATAAATTTCACAATCACGTCTGTGAGAGTTAATAGATGGCAATACAGTTATTTATCCATCATTTCTTCATCACCATCGATGGTGTAAAAAAAGATTAATGCTGAATTTTTATCTGTCATAGATGTAAAATAAATAAAATGGACTAAAATTAACAATTAGAATATCTTATGAAAGTCGGAGTAAGAGAAATTGTATTTTCCTTGCAAAGACTGAGCATTTGAACCACAAACAAGCAAAAGACCACCAGAGGGCGCAGTTGCGTAATTTACCACGGGGAATCTGATTCGTTAAAATGAACATCAATCAGATCGCCTGTCCTGACTTTGTCCCTCCTTCAAACCTCATGCTCTATTGACACACTTTCTGTTTTCTTCTGTTTTCAGAATCAGAAAGTGTCTGGGGTCTGACAAAGACACAACTGCTTTACTGGCCCTAAAACGCATTTTTTGTAAATGGAGCATATTGTTTTGTTTAAGAAAAATGCTGGATGAAAGTAGAATCTAACAAATTATTACAATACAAACGTTTTCTAAAATCATCTTACCCTCTGTATCTTGTTTTTTTCTGTGTATGTGTATTGTCTTTGATTATTTTAATGATGATTCAGAATAAAGAGCAGCCTAAGGGTTTAAGTTCGGTGCTTTGGTTTTGATATGAGTGCAGTGGCTTTCTTCAACAAGGCACTTTGTATTGTCTTGTTGCTGAAAATGTGCTATATAAATGAAATTACCTTTACCTTTATAAGCTTACGGGGCCACCAAGAGGCAAAAAGCAATATAAAACAGGTTTCCAAATGATTCCTGTTTTGGGTTATACACTGAGCTACACTTAAGGAAACTTTCGTGTGACCAGTCAAGCTTAGCATGCTTGCTTTTGGGTTGTGGGAGGAATTGTCTCTGTGTGCACGAGAAGAATGGATGGGAAATCCTCTTACTTTGAAACGACAAAGCAAGAAACTTTTTAAACGTGCATAAGCATTTGATAATCTCTTATTCAAATTCCTAAATGTTTGTAGACTGGTCAGACATCAACTGGGTTATTCAGAACAGAACAATGATTTGTTAAGATCCAGATGGAAATCTGTGAAACTCTTCTATTTGTGAAAACACACAAAAATATATATTTCAATTATTTATTTGCAATATTTTTTTATTTATTTTATATTAGGAAACAATCATGAAATATTTTGGATAATGAATGACTTTCACAGAAAATAAGTATAACAAAAAACTAAAGCTTACAGATAAAGTTAATTATTTTGAAGAATAAATGACCTTTTCTGTCAGATAAAATATGTTCGAGAAAAATAACAGAATCCAGTTCAGCTTGTCAAAGATGATAATGTTATGCCCATTTCGCACCATTAGTATCATCAGTAAAAACGATGCTTCTGTCTCTTTAAGCAGGTGAGTCTTAGGTGCGGTTCATTCCTCCCAACGTTTCCGGACCTGCACGCTCTTGGAAACAAAGCACGTCCAACAAATCTCCCGTGGAGACACCAGAGGAAGCTCATCATGTCAGATCGGTGACCTTTGGTGGTACTGCGGTCCATTTACTCTACTTTATAATGACCTTACGCTCGGTGTCGCAGGCAAGCGCGCACAGGTAGACTAGACAGATTCGGACTAGAAGTCTTACTTTTCTTCGGCTATTTCTGAGGGGTATGTAGAAAAGGTAACATGCACATTGTCGCATCTCTAGCGCTTCTCCAACTGTTTCTATCTCCGGCAGGTGAGTTGTGGTGACATAGTTCTAACAGGTGAGCTGAAATTAGGTTTAACTCCTTTCTTCTCTCTCGTCTTAAAGCGACAGTTTCGGGAAACTTCTCCACCGAAACTGTCCAGTCAGCCGCGCCGGGCGACGTCGTTTTACTTCAGTGTTACACCGGAGGGAATCTAACGCCTGTCTGGACAACATGGATGAAAGACGGTCATATTATCGCCTCGAATGGTGAGCTACATGTGGACTCTTATGCCAAAGACTCGCGGCTCACCTTGGAGCTTAACGGGAGTCTGAGCATCAATAAAGTGATTTCTGAGGATACGGGGAGGTTCCTGTGCAGCTCCAGTCTACCAGACAACAGAACCATCAACGCACATGTCCTGCTTCAAGTAACCAGTAAGTGGGGTGGGCATGAAGTCCAGAACGGCTCCAGTCTAATGGGATTCTTCTGGGCGTTGGTTGTCTGCAGTCGCTGAAGCAGCTTTTTCAACCAAACTGGTTCTTCCACATATTCGGCTGCCTGTTCACATGACAGCAAGGGAGCTGTGCATGACTTGATAAAACAGTTTTTACTTTTAACTTTCTGTTTGAAATCTGGTTGGACACTCTCCTAAACATGAACACCTGTTACTCTTATTAAGGTTTTAAATCAACAGTTTTATCAGCTGTTTTGATTAATAGTTTTCAGATCATATTACAAATTTTCTTTCCAATTTTCGCGTAGATACCATTAAACTTACATTTTGACTTATGGTTGTTATATTGTGAGGCTCTAACTTGAGTTGCTCATTCAACTTTGTCATCATCAGTTTGAGAAACCTCTGCATCACTAACCTCTTCTGAAAGGCTAACCAACTTTGGGTCTGATTGGGGGGTTTTTAATACCCCAATCAGCAGGGTATTAAAAAAACAATACATACTGTATTGTTTGTTTCAATACAGTATGTTCAAGATTTTCCCCAATCCAAACCACAGCTGCAGGAAGTAGATGTTAAGACAAAATGCATAGTGAAAATACATTTTATGAATGAGTATGTGTGTCCTTTTTTTTGCCGTCAACATAATCTGACAAAATTCTTGCTAGATGTTTGACCACTCTTTGTCACAGGATTGGAGGAGTTCATTTGAAATTAGTTGAATAATTTTGGGGGGGCTGAACTTTTAAGAACATTGCATGTCGTTTCGCCAGGTTCTGGGATTTGGGTTGGCCTTTCTGGAAGAAAAAAAAAAGCTTTTATGTTTGTGATAACTGTCCTTCTGAGGCATTTGGCTGTGTCCAGGTATCTTTAATCAACAGGCCCAGACCAAGAGACTGTCGGCCGTCTGTGTGGGAAGCCGTGGAGTTCAGTTAAATTAAAAAATATTGATATTTGGACCGCAGACTTTCTTCTTGATCAATGGTTTCTCTCAGCTGTGGACAGCAACGTTGGTGTTGAAACGGTTTCCAGATTAAAACAGTTTGTCTCTTCTCGCAGACTTTGGCAAAGTGGTGACATATTCAAGTAACCTAAACTTGCTTGCAATTATTTGAGCTGCTGGTATTTAATTTCTTCTTAGGGCTTTCCGCTTATTCTTCTTGTTGGCTAATCCAATGAAAACTATCAAGTAAATCTTATTTTGGCGAAGAAAAACTACCAGCAGTCTATTACTACCTATAAAAAAGTTAATGGATCAAAACGTAACATGAGTGAATATAAATGTCCGTCTGTAGCTGTAACAGTTCTTTATCTTAAAAATATGCACCAAAATTAATTCTGAAACTACTATCTGAATTTGCAAGTAATCATCTTTTTGTGTTTCTTTTTGTAAGAATGAAGTTGTTCATATTTGTAACATGCTGAACTCTTTTATTTCAGGTGGACCGGACAACGTATCTACCACGATTTACCCAGCAATCGTGCTACCCAACAGGACACTGATCAGTAAGAAGGGAGACACCCTCTTTTTTAATTGCATGGCACGGTCCTCCCCATCTCAGCAGCTGAACCTGACCTTCAGTGGAGCTTCGAACAATAACACAAACCTGGCTTTCACGCCATTGCCAATCCTGGATTACACTATAAAGGACATCCAGCCCAGCAATCAGGGAGTTTATACCTGCAGTGCCCTCAACACCGTCTCCAACCGGATGGTCAATAACAGCACTGAGCTGCTGGTGTACTGTAAGTTGCTAGAGTAAATAAATACGCTGTAATTGTGTGATGTTTTTTTTTCATATTTAAGGGTTCAACTAAACTCAATAATAATCAAAGTTAAGGTTCAGCAAACACTAGAGCTAAGGAGAGGTGAGTAGAGTACCCAACATTTTACTCAAGGAAGAGTAGCACTTCTTCAACATATTTTTACTAAAGTAAAATAGAAATGTAGCCATCCAAGAAATTAATCGAGAGTAAAAAAGTATTTGGTAAAAAGGCTGCTCAAATACTGAGTAACTGATCAATCATTTGATATTTACAAATTAGATCATCAGACAGACAAAAATCTGAAGTTATGGTATTTTAAAGCTCAAAATGAAAATAATTTACATAAATAACTTCATTTCAAAATAAAATCTGGCAAAAGAAACAGTTTTCCAAATCAATTTCAATGTACAACTTGAGAAACATTAACCAAAACTGCAGGTGTCTGTACCTGGTGAATTTTTGGTTTAAACAGGTTTGTTGTTTATTCAGTGAAGTTTCTCAGAGTGAGTAGAGTATTCAGAAATTTGACTGAGGTAAGTGTAGTGACCCTTCATATTAAAATTACTCAGTACAGAGTATTTAATTTCATCCATATTCCTGGAACAGGATTTTTTTAGGGGCATCAGCGATAAGAAGGCTGAAAATAAATGTATGCCTCAGATTCTTGCTTTTATACCATTTTGAAAACCTTTTTTCTAAAGTCCTACTTTACTTTGGTGTTTCACCTAAACTCTCCATACAATTCATGAAAGTTTGCGCTTGTAATGTGATGAAATGCAACCACGTTCAAATGGTGTGAAGGTTAGCAAAGTCACAGATTTAGTTATAATGTAGCAGGTTTAATAAAAGTTCTTCCTGAATATGCCTCCATTCATAAAAGAAGAATAATGGTTTAGTAATTAAATCATAGAATAAATAATTTCTTTAGCTAATCCCGTTTTTCTCTCTGTCTGTGTTTGGGTTAGATATTCCGAGCGGACACCCTGACTGTATGTCCGTGGAAGCGCAGAACTCCTCCAGTGTCCAGCTGAACTGCTCCTGGTTCGGGGCGTATCCGACCCCGGAGCTTCGGTGGGGCAAAGACGGAGACTTCCAGGTGACAGACAGCCTCGCTGTGACGCTGAACAGCTCGACGCTGCAAGAGGGGCAGACACTGACCTGCACGGCCCGGCATGAGCTGCTCAAAATAGAAAATGAGAGATCTTGTTCCATTACGCTCAGTAAGTACGCTTTAAAGAAATTAGTCGTTCTAACAGTGTCTTTTCAGTTATCAATAAAACAGCAAGTGATGCTGGTCACTTCCATCTACAGAAGTGATCAGTATTTTCACCCATTCTGAATAACTAAAAGGTTCAGTTTGTATTTGTAAAATATAGTGAAGTTAGGCTTTAGTTGAAAAGAAATTATGGTTTAAACAGTAAATGTAGCAGCAACTTGTAGAAAGGTTTATATGATGGCGTATTAAAGTTATTGTTGATAGAGAAAAATAAAGGAAGAGTAAATTTAAGTGAAAAAAACTCTGAAATTTTGAGATGAATCTCACAATTTTTCTGGAAAAATGATGTAAATGTCTGAGTTTGAAAAGTCAAAAAATTTGCGACTTCTGCAAATTTTCTGTTTGAAAAGTTGAAAATGTTCAACTTTTGAAACTCAACTTTCTGCGATTATTCTCAAATTTTCCAATTTTTTTCTAGAAAACTTTCAATGTTTTGAGATTAAAAATGTTCTTGTTTGTTCTAGAAAATGTCCTTGGCTTTTGGCAGAAGTTTTCTACTTTCCTGCTTTTTCTATGTACAATGTCCCTTCTACGCTGTCGTAGGTTTGAGAGTGTAGAGCAAGGCACATTTAACAGCAGCACTCTGTGTTGTGTAGATTTCTGAGTATTCACTCTATAGGTGTGGCTGTCATACCTGCTGTAATGTGTGACAATACCAATAAGACAATAGCTGTGGTTTCTCAGCTGCTTCCTGTCTCAGTACTTCAGTTCCCTCAGTGCATCACTAGAGTTCCTTCACATTTTGGAAAAGTCAGATAATTCTTAATTAATGGACTGGTTTTCACATTGATTTGTATTAAACAGCATGCTTTTTTTATTATTTGTGAAATATATAATATCAGAAAACTATTCAGAAATGTTTGTCCATAAATATCCCAAATGTTATATAAAAAAAAACTCCAAAAAAATCAAAGCTGAGATGTTTAAGTTCTGCTCTGCTTTAATTGTTGCTGTATTGTCATGCTGCCTTCTGCTGATAAGCTTTATGGATATGCTGATTTCATTCCCCAGCAGGACTTGGTATCTGCCCACACTGACAAAGGTCCTAAGGCTTGGCAAAATGTCTTAAATATAAAATCTCAGATTTTTTAAAAACCAAATCTGATTTACCCTTCTAATCATTTTTTTCCATGAAAAAATTACAAATGACAGAAAAAAACCCTACAGCATGCAATGTCATAAAAAAAATATGTAAAACACACATGTCAAACATGATGATAGTTCTTGGATGGACTATCATCACGCTGACCGGTGGAAAAAAAACAACAACCATAAAATCGATGTATAGTCCATCCCTCAAAGTTACCAAAAGCTGGTTTAATGATCATGTTTACTTTGGCCAGAAAACTCAATCAACCTAAAATCACCATTGGAAACACACTTCATGTCTTCTGTTAAATATGCTGGAGGATCTGTGATGCTTTTGGCCTGTTTCTGTTTTTAAAACTCTGGAAATTGTGTAACAAAGTTAACAGCAATACTGTCTCTATTTAAGTAAATAGCAAAGTAGGTCACACATTATCTGACAGTCCTAGAAGTTAATGATTATTGAACAATAGGTTTAGTGCAGAAGACACCAACTCCTCAGGTCTTCCAGACCTTAGTTCCTGATTTAAATGAACGGCCTATTACAAGGACGCTGGAGAACATGGTGACACACTGATGGACCATTTAATTTTGATGTGTTGAAACAGGGATGCAGCACAACCACAGACCTTGGTTTAGTATGAGTGGTAGCATTTTATGAGGACAAAAGGTACATTTAATGTACAAGCTTCTATTGGAATAAATCCTGTTGCAGAATCCTGAGGTTTCAGTGGAGCTGCTTTCATCTCCTGTGTAGATCTCATGTTTCTGCTGTCTGTGGTGCAAAACCAAACCTCTTAAAATCCCTTCAAACAGCCGGATTAGCTCGCATGTTACGCCCATGCTTGGACTTCTAGCCCAGAAATATTCAGCAGAAAGTGTGCGTCGTGTGAGTAATGCGTAGTTTGCATGGTGATCTAATGCGGTCTCTCCTGCTCAGGTGATAGGTCATCATTCATGGAGCGATGTTTTGTTTTGTTGTGTGAAAACCTGCAGGAAGCAGATTTTAATCAAAACTTGTTATATTGGAAGTATGGATAAAAATATTTCCAAGTACTCATTCTTCAGACTAGTAGAATAATCTTGTGTTAAAGTCTTATCTTCATTTTTTGTAACCTTTGACTTTGACATGTGGGATTTAGAGTTTTGCTTAAAGTATAAACACACCCAGTGATGAAGCTGGGTTATTCCTGAGTCATGCAGTGACATAAACATCCTTATCACATGAGAAGAGTTCTTCAAACACAGAAGGGGTGAAACTAAAGTGTGTAAAGGTGTACAGGCTGCTTGTATCCTATCAGTTTTCACTGACTGATGTGCAAACCTGGACTTGAGCTGTGTCTTTGTCAAACAAACAATCCAAAAGCTGTTCGTAGGACATCTAATCTGAAGGATTTCATAATATAAGATTACACAATTTATGAAATGCTTAATGAATTACAGCTCTCTCTCTCACTCTCTCTCTGGAAAAAATGTATTTAATAGTCAGACCATTACAATAATGTCCTTTATTAGTCCCATATCTCCTATATATATGTATTGTAACACATAGAAGTCAGATTAAAATGTAAATGTTTAGATATGAGTTTGGTTCAGTGCCACTCATGTAATCTCTGTTGCACTTTTGCACAAATTTAAAGCTCTAGATAAAAGCAAGTTTTAATGAGTAACCCCACTTAATAAAATTCCTCATAAATATTGGAAAATCTACCTCATCCTAGCACAAAGTCAATCTATGTTTTTTATTATTATTTTCATTAAGCTGAGTTATTTTCATAATTTCAGTTTTCTGTGGTTACTGGAAACGCAGCTGTAGACAGGAACTCTTATTTCTCATATAGTTTTGGTGTTGGAAGACACATTTAGAGATAATTTTTGTTGTTGTTTCTGTATTCCCAGAGGCTCCGTACCCACAGGGCAAACCGATGGTCACAGTTCTGGAGGGAACCAACGTGACACTCTCCTGCTGTGAGATCAACTCAGTACCGGCTGCCAAAACCATGTGGAGGAAAGGCCAAAGTCAGGAGCCGATTGTTCCCGGATCCAAGTACATCCTGTCTGTTGAAGGCCCTGACCTCAAGCTGACCATAGTCAACATCAGCAAGTACGATGAAGTGTACTATTTCTGCCGCAGCGAGAACGCGCTCGGGATCCGCGAGCTGGAAGTCTTCCTCACTGTGAAGGGTGAGTTTATTATAAAAGCATATATGAAGTTATGTGAAGGGCGTGGCTGGAGTAAATGTAAAGTTGAAGAGATGTAATCTAGAAGCCAGTCAGTACAGGTGTTGACTCCACGTCTGGAATGCTGACAGACCTGCCGCTCCACCGTTTAACACTCCTAAAATCCTGTCATTGTTTTTTATTTTCTTAGCAGCAACGTCGGCGTACACTGGAGTGGTGATCGGTGTGTTCATAGCTGCCCTGATCACGGGCTGCGCTTTCATCGTGGCTAAAATACTTTACTCCAGGAGACACACAATCTGCCTGGGTAACTGTTGTTTCTCATAATACACAGTATTTGCTCGTTTTAAACCTTAGATAATGGACCAGTGCTGGTATTTGAGACATTGGTCTATACTAACCTCTTTTTTATTATGATTCTTTCAGGAGGAGGTTTCATGTGAGTATCTCAATTTGGATGAATATTACTTTTTTAATCTATGAATCTTATATATCTTAAAAATAATAAGTAAAATTCATGAGAACATTACTTTTCTGCTTCCTAAAAATCTAAAAACAGCAAAGTGAATTGTTTTCTAAAGAACTGGAGGAGAATCTTGATGAACACTAGAAGTCGCTTTCAGTGGCAGTGAAGCACGGAGGTGGGAGTATTATGGTGTGGGGTTGCAAGAGTGTGGCCATAGATTAGCAAGATTAGCAATCTTGGGTTCCGAAGAAGAAAAAAACCCAGCAAGAGGATTCAAAATCAACTACAGGAACTTTTCTAAAAGGAAAAACGTGAAAAATCCGACCAAGTTTTAATTTGAAAGACAAAGAACAAGTAAAAAATGTATTTTAAAAAATATAGAACAAAATGTAGATGCATTATTAATAGTTTACTTTGACATTTACATTCTACTAATAATAATTAAACTACCATTTGTTGCTATGTTTTTATTTTATTTTAGGGGTACTAGTAAAAACTTTAAATTATTACATTAAACAACAAATTCACAAATTAGCTAATTTAGTTCATGCATCTTTTTTATTTATAGTTTTTAAAGCTTCTATTCTGTTTTAATTTTTACATGTTCTTGCAGTATTTAACTTCTGCTTTTTACCTGGTAACAACAATAGAGTGAGATTCAAAGTTTCTTTTTTTATGAATGAAAGTTGATAGATGATGAAACAGTTTTGTAAAAATAAAAACAAGCAGATTTTTTTTAGGTACTCTGCTGGTAGTCTCCAAATCTCTGGAGATCTCTGGAGACTACCAGCAGCAGAAGTCTCCAGAGACTACTACTCCAGATCTCTGGAGACTACCAGCAGCAGAAGTCTCCAGAGACTACTACTCCAGATCTCTGGAGACTACCAGCAGTCTCCAGAGATCTGCAGTGTGTGCTCACTGATGGGAGTGGTTCTTATCGCCACCAACTGCCATGATATGCATTTGAACTGTTGCCAAACCCTTCTGAGACCAACAATCACTTCTAGAAATATCTGAACGTTTTTGATAACTAGCATGAATTTATGTTGACATTTCTAATATTTTTTTTTCACTTAATTTAAGTTATACACAACAAAATTAGAAGGATAAACTAAAAAAACATTCCAAAATTAAACTCCCAGACGTAACTACATACTTTATGTTCCTTCATATTGGCTCAGTGTCTCAGCCTCAAATATTTCCACATGACTTTCTTTATTCTTTACACTGATGGTGATGCGTTTGCCTCCCATACACCAGAATCTGACATAATAAATCATCTTTAGAAAATGTAAAATATGAATAATTTACTGCTACTACAACTGAGTCACTTTTAATTTTTCATTTTCTCTTCAATTTCAAACCAAAAACATATGTAGAAATGATATGCTGACAAACAGAAAAGGTGTAAGAATGAAAGTTTAAGATTATAAGAAAGGACTGAAAAAAAAAAAAATCCATCCTTAGTGAGTATTAAAATCGTTTTGTTGCTGTTCTGTTAATTTACTGAAAAACACTGTTTTTATTTTGCATTTAGTCTTTAGTGTTCCAGCAGAGTTTGGGATTTTGTGAAACCTTCTTTGTTTACATCTAAACCTGTTTGTGGTGGTTTTGTGCTTCATTGCTTTTGCTCGGGAATTCCAGCATTTCTTGGTAGGTTGCCACCAACCACAGTTAGTTGTTTGCCTCTCAAAGGCATCCTTGTGCTCAGGGAGACGCTCCAAAAACAAAGCTTCTTTCATCCGAACAGTTTACTTTCAAAGTTGTGTTGCCATCAAGAGTCTGTATATTTTCACTTCCTTTGGAATTTCAAAACAGACTCATGATATGGGTGTTAAAAAAATAATCTTGTAGGTCAAATGTGAGGTTCAGTATAACTTTTTGCAGGCAAGCTGAGGACAGAGGAGACGTGGTGGACCTGGTGGAATCAGACGATGAGCAGATCTTTCAAGACACCGTCCCCCGACTGCCTCCTTTAACCAACGGTCGCCACACGACACTCGTCCAGATACATCGGATCCCTTCCAGTAAGATGCTTTTTACGTTTTTTTTTGTAAGGATTTTTTAATTATATTCAGGCAATTTGAGTCCGTTTGTTATCTGCAATCTGCGTTTTGCTTCAGGAGATTGATAAAGTGTTATTTCACAGCTTTCTTTTAGCATCTGGGCTTATTTAAATTGGCTCTTTTTCAAATTCTTTATTTCTAAAGCTTAATAAATCTGGTCTTTCTACGCTACACTTAGCAACACTAAATACAGATTCTGCAAAGGACTTTAGTACACCTTGTATTCTGATCTTACTTGCCAGTGGTTTCGTTTCTTATTATTAAATGCAATTGAAACAAATGGTAATATAATATTAGGATGTACAACTGTACTTATGGTAAACGTCCAAAAATGTACTTTTTTCTGTGAATGTTACCTTTCAGAAATAGATAAGCTAATTAGTATATATTCAAAGATTGTTACACTTTACTCATGGTTTGACATGCTCCTTTTCAGGAAATAAATCACTTTGACAAAACCACTGGTCCATCTTTCAGCTCTTACATAAATGTGTTTCAAAGACCAAATATCTGAATTTCTGAATGAGTTTGCTGTTTACTAATAATAAAAGAAAAAAAGAGAGAAAATAGTCACTCTATTGTTTGGCCAAAATGTGGAAATGTTCAACATAGGAAATGATTGCAAGAATTTTAGGGTTGTGTAGTTAAAGTTTGCTGTTAGTAATTACTTCAAGTGAACTTATTGCTTTACACCTCTGTTAAGGTGTCCATGCTTTATGTTAAATTAGTCTGTATATGTACATATGTATGGTAAACTTATTGTCAGTAAATCGGTTTTCATAGAGTTAAGAATAAATCATATATTTTATATAATTTGCTTGTACAGGTGGGGTTTGTAATTGAAAGAGAAAAATCAGTGGCTGGTGAAATGTCTGAGTGGCTGGTAAAAAAAATTTCTCTTCCAGCCACTGTGGCTGGTAGAGAAACGTTTTAATTTCCACCCCTGCATTTTTCTCATTTGAATGGTGAAATAAAATTAAAGACAGTCTGTAAACTGAAACATGTTTCCTTGAAGACGACATAGGAACCTTGGTTTAAGCACTCAGGTGTTGAGGAATATAATGCATCCCTCTCTGTCCAGGTGAGGATCACGAGGTCATCGTTGAAACGCATCCAGAGCCACCTGAACAGAAAGAAGAGCTAACAGAAGAGGTGGAGGAACTCGTATCATTTTAGGGACAAGATGCTTGAAAATTAATGCGTCATTTCTAATGACAACTGAATTAGACTCCAAAATGGTTTTTTTAGTGGTGTTGTACATTTTTGTATGTTTATTTTAATTTTTTTCTTGTTTGTACAGAATTTTGAATGAGTGACATTAAAGCAGGAAATATGTGAGGAAACCACCTTTTTTTGTTTGGTTTTCACATTCATCACACTCTGTACAAACACTGCCTATCCCACTACATAATGCATATCTGCACCGAAACTTAAAATATGTCACCATCAGTTCAGAGCGACTCGCTTCCAAAACATGATCAGAATCAAAGCCTTTTTATGTCTGGAGACTCTGGATCAGGCATCTTCTCTTGTTTTCCAGAATCGCACTGGTACTGCTGTTTTGCTTGGCGGAACATTTTAATCAGGTTATATTAAAAACTTAAATAGATTTTAAAATAAACTGACAAAATTTGACAATAAAATCTAACCATATCAATAAAAATTATAAAAAATTCAGACAAAACAAATCAAACATTTTCTGGCGACCTAAAATCGATTCTTCTGCTTTAAATTAAACATCGAACACACATCTGTAAATAATTTCTAATTTATTGCTCATTATATCTAATTCACATTATGCACATTGAATTTTTGATGTGGGATCTTTTTAGTAGGTCAAAGCAAGTTAAAAGCAGTTAAATAATGTATTACACTGTCAAAAGCAGATCCAGCATAAAAAACTAGACCAGCTGGAAATGAGCCGTGTGAGTTTAGATGTGAATAATTCATGTTATGTTATGTTAGGAGTTGGATGCCAACCAATGTTATTTTTTTATGCTGCTTACATGACTACAAGAAGATAACTGATGTTAAAACCTGCCACCTAAGACATTAATAGTGGTCATAAATTGCAGAAACTGTGTATATATTGTATTTCTTAAAGTCAGATATATCAAAAGATATAAATGGGACTTTATTTCCCTTTTTTTCTTAAAAACTTGACTGGAATGTTCTAAATCCTTTTTAACTAAATTTATGCAATAAATAAAAAAAACTCTGACTATTAAAGTCACTTTATTCATAAAACATTGACATATGCATTTGCCAAGCATTGATTGAATTGATTGCAGCTGGTTTGTGTCAGAATTACTGTTGGTCTTTATCATACAATGCTTCAAGATTAGACTCTACTAGACATAAGGGATAGGTGACATTGCCAAAAGAATATTTTGTATTTTATTTATGTACCGTTATAATCGCAGTCCCGGTTTTATTACAAATTCCCTACATAATAAAACAAAACCCTAACACATAAAATGTCTTTCAGAGCCTTTAGGACCATCTTTTTATAACAGATTTTTGTCTGTCTGTGGATTTTGCTAATTCTGGTAACTGCTTAAAATGTACTTTAATTTAAAATGTAACACATACAGCGATTGTAGTCTTGCTGTATAAAACCTCGTATATCAAACCAAAGGACAAAGTGGAGAAGGAAACTGATGCTTTTGCACAACAGCTCCGACCTGCAATAGTGGAATGAATGTTATACAACTAATATCAAAACCTCTTTGCTTTGGACGATTATCTATTTAATCCTTCACATAATTTATGCATTTACTGTTTGCCATATCGCAGTATGGTGTCATTTTCAAATTGAACCATATGAGATACTTGAAGTTGATCCAAACGGTCAGCGATCCTTCCACACCGACGGTACTAAAGCCATTTTGTTGGCTCTTAGCTCTACATAGAATCCATTTGAATTCCTCCGACTTCTCCGTCAAGCTCTTAATGCTTACATAAATGTCTGAGTTGCTCAGATCAGGTATCTCAGTCAAACCTAGAATTAAATCAAAGGCTGCTAAGCTTTCTTTTTGACTTTGTGTGCCGTCATGGAGTCAACACATTGTTTTCAAATTCAAAATCAGACCTTAAGCACAACCACCAAGAGAGTTCAATCTTTCCTTTTCTTGTATCGAGTCTGTTAAATTATCCAGTTAAGCTCATCAAAAATAATATGACTCAGATTAATCTTAGTGATGTTAGTGTCTGAATAATGTTAAGTCATCATATCAGGGAGTCAGATCTGGTTTCCTTCACCTTCACTCAACAAATGGCGTCACAAGGAAAGAAAACATCTGTGAAAAGGCTAATGTAACATATGAGGACCTCAGGCAGAATATGGGCACACATGCGTCTTTCAAATGGTTAATGACTATAAAGAGACCTAAGGACAACAAAGTCAATGCTTTGAAGAGGCCATCATAAAGTACTTATCTCAGTTCCATAAAAAATGTGAGCTGATCTAAAAAGTTAAGAGAGAAGTGCTGATCTGTTAATATCAATTCAATATTCATTTCCTCCGCTGCCGTTGATAAAACTACAGGTAGGATACAATTCTGAAAGAGCGCAGAAAATCAACATCACTGCTCACAACGTCTCCCTCTGTTCGCCGATTGGCCCGGTTTAATAGATGAAGTATTTTAGAAAAGTAACGCAGTTTAAAGCAAGTGCCAAACTCATTTAAGACGATAAATATTGAGAAAACCCATTAACAAATTGCAAAGATATAAATAGTTGACTCTGCATTCAATGAGAACTTATTAATGATTAATATCAATATTATTATGAACACCTTTTCATATTGATGTAATTTGACAGCATAGAGATAAAAACTGCTTTGATTTGATTGATAAAATAATATTGAAGCTCTCTGCTGTTTACCCTGAATGTTCTATTTCTGTAGCACTTTAGAGTCTAGAGGACCACATGTGGCAGGCCGGATTTGGCCTCTGGGCCTTTGACACGTCTCATTTAAATAACACTTCTCTAAATTTCTCAATATAAAGACATTAATAAAAAGGATATTTCATTATTCTGAATTTATAACTGACCTTAAGGGAAAAGGTTTAGTCTGACTTCTGGTTTAGTCTTCATATGGAGCTTATGTGTTATTGTGTTTGCCTTGTTTTTTCTAGTGCATTTAAGCTGTTTTTGTTTTTACTCACATTGTGTGAAGTGCATGAAGTTCACATGCAATAAAACGTGTCGTGAATAAAACTGCAACCACTTATCCACATTAAACAATAGCGGGTGGAGGAAAAAAACCAACAGAAACAGTTTGTTGGGATGTTTTTATGTCCTCCTGGGAGGTGTGGTCAAGGCTTGCATTGGGTTACGTAACAATAGAAAACGTGACCACGTTGGGCGACGTTCACAGCCAACAGCACTAAGTGACTCAGGCGTCAGGAAATCAGCTGAACATTTCGTTTCTGACTGGTGCATTTTTTCACATAGCGAGCGTCTGATTTCAGAGAGGAAGGAGTGAGTTTTAAACTCTCTGGTTTGGTTTGGTTTGGATGGAAAGGAGCGCTCAAGCTAAACGGACAGACCCGCAAGTCTGAAGAATGTGAAGAAAGGAAACGATGTGCTCTACGGAAAGCAACACGGAGCCGCAGCCGACATGTAAGTGTTTATTTGTGAGTGATCTCTGAGCGGAGCTCCGTTACCAGGCAGCGCTCCCTGGAGACGGAGCTCGAAACCTCCAACAGGAGGAAAGAGGGGAGGAATTGGTCCAAACGACCTGCTGCCCCTCACTGCGAGATATGAGTCTGTCAAATAGCGATCATGTTCCGATTTTCCATCTTCCTCCAGCGTCGGACCCAGCTCTCCTCCTGGAGCTGAAGACCAGGCGGCCTCCGTCGCTGCTGGACCTGGCGGGATGCGAGACGTGGAGCGTGGACTTCTCCCCGGACGGAGCCTGGTTCGCCTGGTCGATGGGACACGGCATCGTGTGGGTGGTCGCCTGGCCTCTGGACTCCGAGTAGGTTCACCTGCGCGTCTGTAATCCCCGCAGGGTGCATTCACGTTCCCGTAGGACATTCTGACACCTTTGGCTGACGTCAGCCGCAGCTGTATCGCTTAACGCGCTGGTGACTCCCAGGTTTTAAATGTTTTAAGTACGTTTTAAGTGTCAATGTGCTTGGAAGTGATGCATGGATGCTCATTGGTTATGCTGCAACCAAAAGGCGCAATTTAAAGATAAAATCAGCCGAATATTTAAAATATATACTGAGTGGCATTTTAAAAATGTATCTGCTTACAGAATATATAATGTTATATTACAGTAGTCTGAAAAATACTTTACTGTTCTATGAATTTGATTATGCTTGACGTGGGGGCCATTTGTAGCCTTGAAACAGCTTTATATGGTCCCCAACTGCAGATTAATAATGATATAAATTTGAGTCTCCAGCAAATGGAGTTGTTGCAGGTGAACTTTTAAATTAAGTTCAAATTGTTCAGTATAGCAAACAGTATTTTTATTTTCATTAGCCTGGTTTTTTACGCTCAGCAGGCTTGTGCTCGGCTCGTTAAAGACAGCAAAGATTTCAGGAGAAAGTTCTCATTTTTGTTGCCAAGATTAAACAAACAAAATAGAAAACATTCGTCAAAACTAATAGTAATAATAATAATAATAAAACAGAAGCCTGTACACCTTTCTTTTATTAAGGAAAACATCTGGGGCCAATTTCAGAACCTACAATAAATTTCTTTCTACTTTGTTTCATGAAAATAATGCATGTTTCAATCACACAAATTAAAGATCTGCAATAAAATTACTTAGCAGTTTTAATGGGAAATTATGGCCATTGACTGCTTCCAACTTGGTGATTTCCCCCTACACTGCAAAAAGTTTGGATACCAATGTCCTGATTGAAAAATGTATTAAATGTTTTAGTGTTTAGCTTTATATTTTAAGTATTTCGTTTTATTTTTCCAAACAGTCTCCAGTAAATACCTGTTTTCATACTATCGATTGATCCACACCTCAATCAATTCCTATTTCTAGTCATGCGTAGTGATAAATATTTCTCTTCAACCAATGTTCAGATAAAAAATTCAATCATATTAAACACTTCAGATCTGTTTCACATGTCTTGGTGTAGTTTCCTAAAAAAAACCAACCCTTTCTGCATCTAAAAGTGACCATTTTTCACCCCATTTTTGGCAGATTTTGTTGTCTTTTTCCCCAGTATGTGCTCTTTCCTGGTTGAGTTGGTTAAAAATATTGTACATCTGAGCTAATAAGATCAATATTTGAGTATTGCATCTTGAAAAGTCGTTTCGCAAACAAGCCAAATGACTTCACCAGTACTGATATAAAAGCATCAAAGTGGGCGTTTTTAGCTGAAAAACAACAGAAGCAGAATATCACACTTTGTACACAGCTAACAACAGAAGCAACTAAAACAGCCTCGCTTCATCACCGGCTCGAGCTGCACACCGCCTACATTTGGTATCTGTGTTCTTGATTGTACTCTCGCCCACAGAGAGGGGCAGGATGGAGAGACAGACAGGGCAGATAAGAGCTTCAGTTGTGGTCACCCAGTGTGGGGGCTCGCCTTCGGACCCAGACCTCCCAGGTCGGCGGCATCGGCTCGTCCAACTAAACCGTCTAAAGGACCGAAAGGGAAGAGCACCCTGCTCCTGGCCACCGGCTTGGAGAACGGGGTGATCAAGGTGTGGAACGTGCTAACAGGTTCGTGACGTTTGTGTTTCCTGTGTTGCACTGAGCTTAGAAAAAAATCTAGGTCAGTTTTTAATTACGTTCTCTTCATTTCAAGGGAATGCTGTTTTTGATCTCCACGGCCACGAGGGCGTCGTCAGGAATCTGGTTTTTCCACAGAACGGATCGCTCACGCTCATCTCATCCTCCCGGGACAAAACTTTGAGGATTTGGGACTTGGCTCACAAAGGTACACAATTTTCTCAATATCAAAAGGCACTTTGATATTTATTTATTTTTTTGGTATTTTGGAAAAGGAAGCTGCAGCTTTTCCTGTCATTTACCGACATAAAGCTCCAAATACTTTGGCACTGACTGCTGCCTTCTGTCATCATTTCTCTTTCGTTTTATCTGTACAAACTGAACCAAACCTGTTTTAATTTAGAGCCTCATCATGTTCCCTTAAGGGACTCGTGTTCCCTTTCTTGTCAGTGTACAGTTCCACATCTAGGACTGTCTGTTCGCTCTCCTGGAGCTCACTTACTTTCTTCCTCTTCCCATTTCAGGTAAAAAGGTGCAGGTGCTTTCTGGCCACAAAGACTGGATCAGCTGCTGCAGCGTCTCATCTGACTGCAGCATGATCGCTTCCGTTGGCAGGTTTGACAGAGTGAGTCGTTTCTTCCCTCACATTTGTCGCGATGTGTTCAGATCAATACCAACATTTGCATATGGAAACTCTCAAAGGAGGTTGTTTATGTATTTCTGCATGCCTTCAAAGCTTGCAGTAAGAGAACTGTCTGGAATGTTACTTTGAGGAAACACAGGCATTTGAAACCAGATGTTTAGAGACGCTGTGGTTTAAAACCTCCCTGTCAGACAACAGAATATGTCTCCAAAAGTTAAAATCTTAATCCCTTTGTTGAAAATGTGAAGTGTTATTACATTTATACTTCACTATATTAATAAACCAGAAGTCCCCTGAACTCTCTGGCATCTGGAAATTGTGTCAGATGACAAAATTGTGGAAGTCCACACCTCTCTTTCTTATATCTCATTGGATTTCTTTGATTTCGTTCACATGCGTGGACACAGAGACTGCTTGTGAACATTTTCCTGTTGCTCTTGAGCCGGCAGTGTTATGATTATCTGCTCCTGTGTTGGAGGACTGACAGGAAGTTGTGAACTTCGGCGTCTTTGTTCTATTCCCAAGGAGCAGCAGGATAGAGCAAACATGACACATTCTCAACTGTTGCTTAAGTAATCCCAGATTTTTAATTCTCTCCAGATTCAGCACACCCGCTGATAAACCTAGACTGACTGCGTATCAAGTTACATGATTTGGCTACATTGCAATTTATACAGCGATTCCCACTGATAGGAAAACAGTAAAGCTGAGAGATTTCTTAACTCTTCCTGATCTTGTTTTGACCAGATGGTGTGCCTGTGGAGTCTGCGCTCGTATACATTTATTAGGAACCTAACAGGAGGGACCAATAAGAAGCTATGCCTCCTGTCCTCCTGCGACTTCTCTCCAGACGGAGCGGTTCTCGCCACCGCCGCCTTCAGCGGCTCCAGCTGGTGGATCGACCTTTGGGATCCCTACACGGCCGAGAAACTGGCCACTCTTGCGTAAGTTTCTACCTTTTCCTTGGGGTCTTGTTGTATGTTGGTGTGTTTAGGGACTGACTTCTGTTTTTTTTTTTTTTTTTTTGCAGAGATTACTTTGAAGATTATGGGCAAAACCAAATATCTGCAATCCAGTTCTCCCCAGATGGTTTGTATTTGGCAATCGTGACTGATGACAGGCAAGTCTTTGTCAGTTTAATTTGAACCTATGATGATGGATGGTATAATGAACTGGACAAAAGATTTCAAACCAATGTGTTGTGTTTTCACAGAGCTCTGAGAATCTGGGAACCTGGAGAGAGACACATGACAATGCAGACAAAGAGAGACCAAGACTCCAGTGGACTCTGCTGCAACTACCATCCACAAGGGGGCGTTATTGCTACAGGGTAAAACCAAAATAAAACTAAACAGATGTTCCTGCTGATTGCCGGTGTAGCTTAGCTGCGTGATATATTGGCTTTAAACTTTCTTTTCTTAAGTTCTGACTGGAGCCAAATTGAATTTTTTTTATATATTAAAAGTAGTATTTATTATTATAAATCTAACTTCTCAAACTTCAGTTTAGGTCGAGTTGGAATAAAATTTTGAAGAATCTGTTTCTCCTCTGTCAGGACCAGAGACGGCCACGTGAGGTTCTGGAGGACACCCCGGACGGTTCCCAGTTTGTGCCACCTTTGCCGCTCCATCATGCGCCACTCAGTGTCAACGCACCAGATCGAGGCGCTGCCGCTCCCCAAGCGGATCCTGGAGTACCTCACCTACAGAAACATCCCTGAACGCCTCAAGACCTGCTGCTCGTCTGACGAGGAGGACTGGGAGAGCTAAATAGGACTAATAAATCTGACAACTTAGTAACTTTATATACTAACAAATTTGCCTTTCTGTTTACCAATAGGAGATGGATTCAAAGTTTGAGATTAATGAAAACAATCTAGCGATGTAATCTACTTTAAATGCACTAAGGGACTTCATTTATTGCACTACCACTTTAATAAACTAAATGTTCACATATGACTTGAATATTATGATTTTATACTGCTAATTTATTGTGTAAATAGGAACTGTAGATATGTTTCTAATTCCTGTGGTTTCAAAGAGCAGGTGTGTTTCTGCTTAATTTGCACATGTTGATTGTTAATATGAAGTAACCCCAAACTGGACTAAAGAATAAAGTTTTATTAAACAGATGAAAAAAAAAAAACATTTACATTTATCCAAGAATTGTTTTCTGAAACAGTGATGTGTGGATTATTTGCTAATATTGACCAGCATTTCATCATGGTGCACATTACAGCCTCACTTCTCAGTTTGTTACTCTGAGCAAGAAAAGTCGATAAGTTGCAGGTTTGTGGTTTAAAATTGGGCACAAAATATCTGCTTGGGAAGCAGCTATGTTGTCTACTTGCCAGTTTTTTATTAGAGCTGTGATTGGCCCAGTTTTCCTCTAGATTAACTCTAAGAGGCTTCACTGACCACCATGTCTCTAACGGCCTGGAAGGCAGCAACCATGGAGCTCAGCTGGATGTTTTCATTGGTTCCTGCCGCCAGCCGGTATCTGAAAAAGATGCCACATTACAGGGTACAAAAGTAGTATTTATCAATACCTATTTATGCAATTGTTATTAGATAATGTAATCATACTCACTCTATGTCGGCTAATTTGATAAGCAGGCCCATCCGTATGGCCGGAGGAAAGTCCACTTGAATAAATATAATAAAAACCACTTTAGAAATCTATTCTTTGAGTAAACATGCCAAAGGACGTCATGCAAAACATATTTAAATTAGGGCTGCAACAAACAATTATTGATTTAATTGTTTAAAAAAATTTAAATTATTAAATTTTTTTTAATCATTTAAAAAAAAAAACGATTATGAAATATTAGGAAAACAATATCAAGAAAACATAAAAAAAACACAAATAACTAAACTTGTTTTAAAATAAGAAAATAAACATATTGTTGCCTAAAATAAAATAACATTACATTTCTCTGGCAAACAGTTGATCATTTGTAGCTAAGGATGCATCTGCAGCTAAAACAAGACAGTAATTTTACATAATTTCAACGAGGTGAAACTTCTATTTGAGGACTTCTGGTTAGAACATATTATTTACACATTAAGGTTTCTTTATATCTTAAGGGCAAAATGAACATCATTAGTACAGTTTGGTTTAATTACTGCTCTGATTATGTTTTAGTAAACGGCCTTTAACTGAGTCCATATACTCAATTTAACAATCAATTTCTAAATTAATTGACAATTATTTCAATAATCAATCTGATTAATGGTTTCAGCCCTCGTTCAGAAGCCTCACAATGACAAAATAATGTCTTAACTTATGACGCCCTTCAGCCACATTACATACGGTTATCATGGCTGCGAATGTTATTCATTTCTGGCTTTTAATGATGAATTAGAGACACTCAAATTCCAGAGTGGACAGATTATACAAAATTCAACTGTAATAGCTTTGAATATCAAGAATCTGGTGAATCTGTGTATGGATAAATACATCCATACACCCCTACTAATATTTGGTAAAGTGTGCCATACAAAGCAACTTTTTGTAGCTATAAACACAGATCTGGACACATTGTATGGACCTATGGATGGGTTTGATGAAAATAGTTTGTTTCTAGAGCTAGCAGGCAATCATACTCTGTAGGATTGAGGTTATTAATGGGCAAATCAAGCTTCAAGCTTCAAGGGAGCCATCAAACCACTTGAGATAATTGTTTCAAAAATGGGTTCATTTCTCAAAGCTTTAGCTACAGCGACCTCTGCTGGCAAAACACATGCCTGCACTCCAGTTGCAGATCAGACAAATTGGGTTGAGACCTTTGATAAAGAGCATTTTCCCCCAAAAAACGTAAAATATTTTTTCATGCACAGTGTGTAAACAATATAAAATACTACTTTAAGCCAAATCTTTGGCTAAACGGTAAGCATCTAGACATGGCTACATGTCTAGATGCTGTAACCTGAGCATCAGAACAGGGAAAGCTGTATATGTCTCGGTTGATGATGTCAGTTGGTATTTCAGAAACTGTGATTCTACTGAAGTTTTCAAAAAATAAGGTATACTTTCTTTAAATCTCAAGTTTCATTTTGCAGCCTTATCCACTTTGAACTATGTTTATTTTTTTATTGTACTTGTGTCCAAGATGTCTTTGTCTCTGTCTTTGAGAATACATGTGAAGAAACTAGTACTAGTACTTTAAAGTACTTTAAAGTGGTATTTTAAAGTGTTTTGTAAAAACTGTTGTTTTATTGTCCACAGAACATTGAACAAATTGATAAATAGATCATGATTAGATCATAGGATTTATTTTTGCTTAGGGAGCAATAGGAAATGTACAGATACAGACAACTTACCTCTGTGGACAAGCAGATGCACCTCAGACAGAATATCATGCAGAGCCAAACCCTTCAAAGTCTTCAGCTCAAGAATCTCTTTAAAAAGTGTTAAAGAACTGGTAAAGCACAAGCTACTGAGAAAAATGTTATTTTAAGATTTAAAAAGAAATCTTCCAAAACCTAAAAATAATGTTTAAAAAAAACAGTAAACCTAAAATTATAAATTCTAACTGGCATATGTATATAACTTTTCGCAAAGTGATCCTTTACTTAAAGCTACTAAATTATCTGCATAATAATAGGAAGTGAAAGGGAAGGATACGTTTATAAGCTGAAGTGAAGTCTTTGTTGAGGCACCAGTCGAGGATGTTGGCTATGTCAGAGCGGAGCGGATGGCCGGTGCAGGTGTAGACCGTGTGCTCTGTGACCTTCCCATACGCCATGCTGGTGCTCTGAAACCACAGACAGGCAGAGCGCAGTCAGCTCAGGTTGCTCTCCACCCGATACAATCCACAGTTCAGCTTCAAGCCGACTGACAGCAGCAGTTATTAGCTTCAAGTCGTACCTGCAGGATGTTGAGTGATCTTCTCATATCACCTGTCGACAGAGTGACTATGGCCTTCATTCCATCTGGAGTGATGTCAATGCTGATGAACAAAAAATAAAAAATTAGGTTGGAACAAATAGTGGTTAATCGGGCAACTGAATTTTCATCCTGCAATGTGATTACTGCATGTCTGTGTTTCTGCTCTGCACTAGTGTTCAATACACACACACAATACGTACATAAAAAAAAAAAATCATCCTACTCAGTTTCACATTCACATTCATTGGACTGGAGAGACGCTATTACTATTTCTGATAACTGCAGTTAAACCTATCGCAAAAAGTAATTAATCAATAATAAATAATTATAAAGTAGAATGAGCTTCATTATTTCCTATAAAGATAAACAGTTAAAATGAATAAAATCCAGGAGGATGTGTTTAAGAATGATAATTGGTCAATTATTTTATGTCATAAAGCAACTTAAATGACTACTAAGAATATCAAACTGGTAGTACAAAAGCATTCAGTAACAGTTGTTCTTGGTCAATCTTCTTGCATATTTTAATCAGTTAGGTTCTCATAAATGTAGAAGCTATTAATGAAACAGAAATACAAAAATCAAGACGTTTTCTTACTTTTCTTTCTGGCTAACGTGCTCCAGTCGAGGAATCATCTGGTCCGGAGACAGCGGGCCAAAGCGGAACCTGGTGCAGCGAGACTGCAGGGCAGGGATGATCTTGGACAGGTAGTTGCAGATCAGGCAGAATCGAGTGTTTTCTGTGAACTTCTCAATGACTGAGACAGACGGAGAGAGCAATAAGAAAAGGGGAAGCGAATATCAACATAACCAATGAAAGAAGAACATGTAAAAACCTGAGGAAAAAATTTTATCATTAGCATCCCAACATTTTCAAAGTCATATAATGTCAGCCTTTTATTCAGAAACTGCACTTGATTAAAGAATAACTAAAACTTTCTCAACAACATGACACATTTTGACAAGCTGATCAGTCAAAATCAGACACAAGTTGCAAAAAAAAATTCTTTGACATCTGACATCAAAATATAATACAACTGCAAAGTTTTGGAGTAAACAAATGTTTCCAAAATAAAACGTTTAAACTTTAACTCAAATTAGTGCTTTAAATCTGTTCAATGTGCCACTTTTGAGAAGCAACACCAGGTTAGCAGAGCAGATACATTTATTCACAAGCAGCCAAATTATGTGTGTGTTCAGTGAGCCGTGTAAGTTCACAGTAGGCGATGCCTGGGAGAACAGATGGCTCACCTCGTCGCAATGCATTCTGGGCATCCTGGGTCATGGCATCGGCCTCATCCAGTATCACCAACTTGAAGCCCTTTCTGGAAGATAAGAGGGATGCATAGAAGGGAAGCAGCTTGCAATTTCATTTGCAGTCATTCAGGAAAAGAACCAAATCAAAGCATTTGCTTTTTGAAGTAGGGCGTGATGCTTACTTGAAAATAGTCCTGGTGCTGGCAAAACTCAGAATAGGACCTCGGACTACATCAATCCCTCTGTCGTCTGATGCATTTAGCTGCAAAACATAATGAGTCCAATTAGAACATAAACCTAAAGAGAAACAAGGTCTCACTGGGATAAAAGAAGCCTTCAAGCTGCAATAAAATAAAATTAGTAATAAGGATTTTAACGGCACCTCCAACACCATGGAGTTAAACTCTTTGTTCTTGTAGAGCTGCCTTGCGCAGGCGAGGATGGTGGAGGTCTTTCCTGTTCCAGGAGGGCCGTAGAACAACAGGTGGGGAAGCTTGTCCTCGCTGATGAACCTCCGGACTAAAGACAAGGAAGAAGAAAACAACACAAACAGGGTTATCAATTTAATACACAGTTATTCATCGGTTTTTACTGTAGTGGAGCGCTAATACTCACTGGTGCTCAGAATGTCTTTGTGTGAAATTAAATCATCCAGTGTTTGAGGTCTGTATTTTTCAACCCTGGAATGGAAAACGGGTACAAAACTCTAATTAGTATTTATTCATTGTAAGCTTCTATGACAACTTCAATCTGGAAATGTTTGGAAAACTTGAGGTACTGATTGCAGCAATAAACTAGAAAACTGTAAAAGTAAGCCGAGGCAAATTGTCTATTTATGCCAAACACAGAACTGTGAACATAACTAATCAGACCTTGAAGGTATATAAATTCAATTCCATACTTCTGCAGACCTGTCTGACGTTTCTTCCTTTTCCTCAAGTTCGAAGCAAAACCTTTGTACAATGTGTCAACCTGTACCTAAAACCCAGTTAGCTTTATGTGCTTCGATATATGTACGTATACATATTTATACCCGCTTTCTAGTAGAATAGTTCTTTTAACATCCAGCTATTACTCTAATATTAAAAAACGACAATCTTTGAACAGCAAAGACATGACATAATCTGATGGAGTAAGGAGCTACAGTGAAAACACACTGTTGATGTCCGCTAGCTAACGCTAATAAACCTAGCCGTAACTGCCAACATAGACTTTAAGCTCACCATGGTAGGTTTCTGGTCTGTAACTGCCCTTTGCTTGTTGACGCCATGTACTTTGGTAACAGTTAAGAAGAAAACTAGATCAAATGTGTCCTCTTTCGGAGTTTTTTGGATACGTTTTACTTTGACGACGGCTATGTTTGCCGCGCTCAGCAAAGAAACTGGCGTCAAAAACGTCATACCGTACAACCAATCGGGTGACTCATTTCGGTCTCAAATGGGCGGGACAACATTTGCACGTTGTACGCTGTAAAAAAAAAATGTAAAGGAGAGTTGATATTCACACAAAAATAATAATTAAGTAAATAAAACTTAGAATTAGCTGCTTCCAGAAAGGATGTGCGGTAAAGCTTCTCTTTGCTCGCAGAATGCAATGGTTTATCATTGAAGTGATTATTTATTTATCGTTATTTCTATTCTATTCAACTCTGTTATTATATTAAATTGTAAAGCTGTTTAGGTTAAAATCCCTGCTAGTTACAAACAATCTAAAGCAGCAATGGAAAACACTATTGTCTATACACAAATCTGTTTTCACATTTAAATAAATGATTCTATCTATTCACTGTTTTGTCCTTCTGAAAAATCAGGATACAGAAATAACAGGTGCAGGAGGGAAACCTAGTGCTTTGTTTCCAAAGCAACACCATCCAGCATCCTGATTCTGTAGCATTTAGGCAAAAATGAAAGTGTGTCTTGGTAAGTTGTGGGTCAGACCAGTTTGACAGGTTGTAGTGAATGAAACTTGCTGCTCCCAGAGTGTTGCATCCAATAATTTTAAGTATTTTGCATTGGGTACTATTGTACAATGATGACATGTTACTTTGTAAGACAATAATTCTATTTTAGTTTTATTTTGGTTTAACGTGTTTGTTACTCTGATTTTTGGATTTTAAATAAATGTAAGATATACTTGAATTAATCTTAAATAACTGCATTAAACATATCAGTCTGTGGATATAATTAAAGTTTTGCTTATTATATTTTAAATACTGAAGTAAATTAATTCCCAGTTGTTTTATTAATATTTATTTCACAGAAACAAATTATTCTACTAAGTAAATAAATAAATAAATAAATAAATAAATAAATAAATAAATATCAAAAGGAAAAACAAACCTCTCTATCAAGTATTTTTTCGGGCATTTTAAACGTATTTCTGATCAGAAGTTGAGAAAATAACCCAGTTTTACGTCCAGTCCTGCAGACTGAGGTCTTCTGCTGCACTTTCTCTCGCGAGAGCGGCCCCTCACGGCTGTGCCTGGGCGCTGCGATGCTGTTGCTGTGGGTTTGATTGACAGGAAACATGTCGGTGTGGTGGGAACGAACCGGGATGCAGCCAAGGGAGACAGGGAGTACCTGCATCCAGTCCACACACCAGCACCTTTAAACCAACAACCAGGCTTTTCCTCCCGATCCGTCTGCTTATGATGCGCTGAGCTTTCTTCTTTTTTCTTTTTTTCTTCTTCTTCTCTCTAACAACCATTTGAAAGGAAGGGGGCACCCGATGGATGCTGCGTCCAGCCGTGTAGTCCCGCTCGGTGTCTGTACATCGTGCTTGATCTAAGCATCCATCCAGAGACACCTTGATGATCCAGCAGGAAACTACGAGGACTGTTACAATGGAGTCGACTCTCTCGCGGCTCAAATAAAAACCTGCAGCATCTCGTTTCATGGCGTTCTGCAGGTCGCTCTGCTCCATGGGCTCCTCCACATTTCTTTTTTGAATTATTCTTATCCCCCCCCCCCCTTCTTCCTATTTTACTTCTTTGTTTATTTTATAAGTGCAAAAAGGGAGAAACAAAAAAAAACATCCGTCGGTCGCTTAACTATGAACGAGGAGATGACAAAAAGCGAGGAGCAGCATCTGAGTTTGCAGAAAGCCTTGCAGCAGTGCGAGTTGGTGCAAAACATGATAGACATAAGCATTTCCAGTTTGGAGGGTTTACGGACCAAATGTGCCACATCCAACGACTTGACACAAAAAGAGATCCGAACGCTGGAGGTAAGCACCGTTTCCCCCCAGTGTACCTCCATCTCCATCAATACACCGAGGGCTGTCATCGTGCTCTTTCTAGGCCACTCTGCATATTTATTGTGCTTTTTTTTTTTCTTTTTCTTTTTTTCCCCCTCCAACATGGCATTGTGCTGTCACTGCATTAATATGCAAAGATTGCTGCCAAAGCCCTCTTTGCTATCTTGTTTTTGTGTGGTGCAGTAAATCAAGAGGCCACGGGGCTGCAGTGGGCTGTTAGAGACTTGCGCATTCTGCAGGTGGCGGGGAGAGAAGGTGGCTCTCCTCCATCAGAATAATATCTGAAGCAAGGCAGCCGAGGCCTATAGGCTGCCCGTGTTTACAATCCATTACCAGCACGCCAGCCTGCGCATCTGCTGTATCACGGCGCATCCAGACCCCGGCGTTATGCAAGGCTGGCAGATTACTGACTTTGTTACAAAATATCGTTATCCCTTAATTGGCCCGTGGGGTATTCCGTAAATTGCGTTACGTAATACCCATAATACCTAGATGTTTTTTGTTTGAGACCATTTATAGCAGCCGGTGATGACAAGGACGTTAAAAAGCATGTCATAAAGAGCGATAAGGTGAGTGGGAAACTCACCATGGAGCGCTGCAGCATTAAGGACCTGTGAGAATGTTTCTGGGTGATGTCTCAAGAGATTAAAACAAACACTATTAAGTGCAATGAGGTGTTCATGAAGTCAGCACCGAGAATCTGTGTGTTTCATCAAAACACACTCAGTCCCAGTTGGATTATAATTGAGATATGGCACTAAAAATAGCCAGCCATAAAGTCACCTGTGAGTGCTACACATTGATCCCCACAGGGATATCAGCCTGGATCTTATAATACACACAAACATATTGAGATGCGTTGTAAAGTATAGAAGTGATGAATGAGGAATGCTTTCCAAGAGAAAAGAGAACTATTGTTAAGTGAGTGCTGCCAGCACTTAGCAGGCAGGCTACAGTGTGAAGATAAATGTTCAGTGTGTTCCCAGAGTGCCTTGCAAAGCAGTATGGGTGTTGGATTTAAGCATTACTTACACTTTCCTGATATCTCACAATCTTCCCTGACAGATCGTTTTGAAATATTTTCTTAAAGATGCTATTGATTGACCTGTCTGTGCTACAACAAAAAGAAAAAAAAGATCAAACTGGAGAAAATTTCATGGACCCTGGATGACAGTTTTAAATCAGATTTTAAAAGACTTTTTTAAATTATTGCAAGAAAAGTTTCAGAAGTTTTTATTAAAATACACAAAAAGGCAGAATGCATGGGTATAAGCTACCTGTGAAGTTTCAGAGGTGAAGAGTTTCAACAGGAAGCTATTTGCTCCTACACAGAGACATAGGCCACCTGACTCGCGTTAATGTGACATACATTTCTGCTGACTGCAAAGGGCATTAATGAAAGAGTTATTTGTTAGCTTTAAGTATTTCCAAAACATTTATGATTTATTAATTACCTTACACGTAATCTGTTCATTTCAAGTGTTGTTGATGGGTTTCCTAAATACAGTAATGTTTTGGAAACTTCTCCAAACCTGTTGCAGTAATAGTAATTTTAATTTTTCTTTAAAGTTATGCTACAAAAATAACATATTTTTCAAGTTAAACAACTTTGAATGTGGAGCATTTGGTTCAAAAACACATTTGGAAGACTTGCAATTTGGTCGTGCCTCTGACCTTTTATGCTTGATTACTCAGTGTGGTTCAACAGAAAGTCCTACAAAAGATGTTCTCAATTGGCTTGAGAACATCTTCTTAACTAAAGTGGAGTTAAAACCAGTCGAAGCTGATGTTTTGTACAGATTGTAATTAATGTAACATAATCCATACCAGGTTTGATTTAGGGATGCAGTTATTTTTGAAGCAGAACACCATGTACCCCTGGTGGCCTTAATGCAAAAAATAAAAAAGGAAAGAGCACAAATGAACTCGATAACTTTATTATCCGTTTTAAATTTGAACCATTTAGATCTAAAATCAGAGATGATTGAATGCCTCCCAGATTTCTTGAAAAAGACCTTTGAAATAGCCCTTTAGATTGGCTGTAAATTGGAAGTTAGAAGTTTTATCTTTAGCTCTGTGTTTTTGGCCTGAGATATAAATCATAAACTGTGTTCTAAAGAATTATTCAGCACTGTAAAATAATTAATTTCAAGTTCCAGCTGTACATATATTTTAGCTTATAAACCGCAAGGGAAGCTGCAAGGATGAAGGCAATTTTAGCCTCGTCAACTATGGTAGCAATATTTTCTTGTAATTCTTATGAAAATTTATTGTCTAGTACAGTGGTGTCTGAAGTCGGTCCTCGAGGGCCGGCATCCTGCATGTTTTAGTTCTCTCCCTGGTTTAACGCACCTGGATAACACTTCATACCTGTAAGTGGCGGTAATGCTACTAAGAGTTTGTTGCCAACCGCCAGTAAATCCAACAAGAAGAAGAAGAAGAACGCACCTGGATGCAATGATGGCTCATTAGAAGGCCTAAGAAGAACATTGACATGCTGAAAAGGAGAGAACTAGAACATGCAGGATGCCGGCCCTCGAGGACCGACTTTGGGCACCACTGGTCTAGTCTGTTCCCATTTATTTTCTTCAACCTTTTTCTCAAAATACTGCACAAAAACTATTTGCAGAGGGTGAGGATTTCCTCACCTCTAATGCAGCCACACCAACTGCAGTTAACCCTCTCAGGCTCAAATTAAGTTGTAGTTGTAGGAAAAATCTGATATTTGGAGAAAATGATCATATGGGGTAGTAATATACAATTCAGACTTTTTTTGAGAGAGACAT
>CAEGAG010016278.1:0-27294 GCA_903067065.1 Brachyrhaphis terrabensis | reverse complement strand
GAGAACCAGGAGAACCAAGAGAACCAGGAGAACCAAGAGAACCAGGAAAACCAAGAAAACCAGGAGAACCAAGAGAACCAAGAGAACCAAGAGAACCAGGAGAACCAGGAGAACCAGGAAAACCCGGAGAACCAGGAGAACCAGGAGTACTGTCTGTGCTCATAAAGAGTATAAATGAATTCTCCTACTACTCTCCAGTCTGCTTCTCTCTGGTCCAGTGTTTCTGTTTAACCAGCTGAGCTGCCGCCTAAAAACAGTCATCTTCTAGCAGCTGATTGACCTGCATTGTCTAAATTTGTTCCTGTTGGTCACTTTAAAAGCTACTGGATGTTTTTCAGAGAATTAAAGTCCAGATGACAGACGGAGAATTTTCTAAGCTATGAGAACAATTCCCAATGATGACAGGAGCAAAGTTTTATCACGTAAAACAGAAAAATGATAGATAATAATCAAAGGTTCATTTTCCATCCTCTCAGTGGAGCTCTGATGGTTCTGGGGTTTGGTCTAGTTTCAGACAGCAGATCCATGACAACATGGACTCTCTGTAAACGGCCTCTGAGGAGAGAAGGCTGATGGTTGGTGAGTTTTTGAACGCTGACGTTGTGTCAGAACACACTCAGCGGTTCTGATGGAGTCAGAACATCTAACATGGATTCCTGGTCAGGAGAGATTTTAATGCATCATTACTGAGGGCAGTAATGATGCAGATTCATCAAACGTGTCATCTTGCTTATTCCCACCGCACTGATCTGCTCAGATTATGGTTGGATGGAGAGATTGAGCTGCTTGAAATGAGGATTTGAGAAGTTATTAAGAGTAATAATTCGTCTGAGCTCAGTGGGTGTGAGGGCCAACAGCTGCTCAGACAGGAGAAGCATTTCAGCTCCTACTCATAATGCTTAATCAATGTTAGAAAGGAGGATGTCAAACATAAACTCTTTTGAAAGATGATACTGAAAATGTTTTCTCAGCTGTAACCTTTCACCTTTAAAAAACACAGATTAAAGAACCTGTGTGTCCTCTGCTTCAGTATCTTCTTCATGCTTCATCATAACTCAGAGGGAACATCACGAGTTATTATTAGACCCACAGTATTAAAATTTAAAATTAAAAACTGAACTTTATGATAAAGTGCACTCTGACAGCTCAGATCTTCTGCAAATCATTTCTGAGAAATAAAACAGACATTAGAACATTTTACAGGACAGAGTAAAGAACGCTGTGTCCCAACCTCAGGCTGGTGAGGCGGCACGGTGTGGGCGACAGAGCCGCTGGCCACCGTTCTATCTTGGTGCCTCTTGGATATCTGCTACCCTCTCTGATGAATAATGGAAGAAGTGGTGAGCGATGTGGGCGGCAGAGAGGGATGGCCTCTCCTCAAAATAGACATCAGTGCAAAAATGCTAAAGATTTTATAGATGAGATGGAGCAGAATGGCTGATGTGACCAGATCTAGAGAGCATTCAGCTTCAGAAGCAGAAATCTGCAAACATGGATCTGTCATGTAAAATCCTTTTACATAGAAATTTAAAATATTTCCACCCCTGGACTCAACCACACTCTGTTCATGTAGTTAATGGAGCAAACATCTGGTAGAAGGGGATCAGGTTGGGTGAGAGTAAACTGGAACTGCACAATAGGTTGCAAAAAAACCAGCTCTGCAAATCACCCTGACCATACCACACGCATCACAAAGCATGGTGGTGGCAGCACCATCCTGTGGGGAAGCTTTACTGCAGCAGGAACACCAAAAACTGACAGAGCTAAATCCTGGATGAAAACCTGGAGGTCCAGTTTCCAGAACAACCACCAGATCATATGTTAGAATGGCCTAGTCAAAGCCCAGATCTAAATAAAATCAAGAATCTGTGACAAGACCTGAAAATCATAGTCTGAAAAATCAGAGAAATACCTTCAGGTCCTAGTAGAAAGCTTGTAGAGTCATTCCTGAACACAGTGGCTGAAAAGAAATGTATGCCACACTTTTCAGATTTTGTTTTGTAAAACATTTTAGAAAAAAACAAAGCAAAAAGATGCTGCTTTGTGTCGAAGTTTCAGGTTGTAAGAAGCGAAAATTAGAGGAGGAAGTACATTTTTAAAGAACTGAACATAACAGAATTTAAATAAGAGAAACAGGAGAGAGAGAGAGAGAGAGAGAGCGTGTGTGTGTGTGTGTGTGTGTGTGTGTGTGTGTCCCAGACTCAGTGGAACTTTCTGCAGCCAGGCATTCAGCTCTCTGCTCCGTCGGAGCGTCGATCAGCTGATCAGACATCCGGTTCGGTTCCGCTTCATTAGAAATGACTTGAACTGTGACGGGAGCTGATCAGAGATTCTCCTGCTAATTTCGGAACCCAGAGTCTCTTTCTCTCTCTCTCTCTCTCTCTCTCTCTCTCTCAGAGCTGAGACTATTTTTAGAAACAATGTTGCGGTGGAGGAATCATTTAAACTGAGGATAAAACATCGGCTCGGAGCGGATCTGCTGCTTTCTGTCTGTGAATCTTCAGACTCCAGTCTGCGCTCCTCCGGTCATGGGACAAGATGCTGCCGCTCCTCCACGGCGCTCCTTCCTCTAAGAACTTTTGCGCCATGGAATCCGCCGCACTTTGTAGAACCGGTGGCAGCTTTGCGCTCTTTGGGACTTCACTGACGTTTCTCTTTGTCTTTTTCAGAATGTTAGAATATGTTTGGAAATAGAACTGAATATGTATGCAGTTTGGAACATCGCTGGGAAGTGTCTACCTGTGAGAAACTAAGCTCTGTAAGAGTTGCAAGCTGAAGGTCTTTCTTTCTACTTTGAAGTGCACATTTTCGCGGGCTCCTATGGGAATTAGACACTCGTCTCGCTGCATGCTCCTCAGGAGAAAAATGGCGGAGTCTGAGAGCGGTGAGGTAAGTGTAAAAAAAAGGAATTTGATTTTCCTGAGAAGAAACTCGGTTTGTAAAAATCACAGCAGGGAGTTAAAGGCGTGAAGAGCCATCAGCTGTGGATGTTGCAGCACCGACTAACTGTCCGGGGGTCCGGCTGTCTGTCTGTCTGTCTGTCTGTCCAGGCGTCCTGCGGAGCTTCAGATATTAAAGAAATAATTACATCGCATCAGAATTAAGATGCGTCGCAGTGGAAATGAGATAGATCAGGAGCATCCAGCCTGCTAAACATCAGCATCATCACCCATCTGTTAATGTCTGAGCAGCTCAGGACGTTAACTGGACGGGTTGGACCTCCCGAACATTCAACAGAACCGTCCGGCTTCAGTCAGTCCGCTGGGAATTGCGTGCGTTGTCCAGGATACTGCGGCACTCTGCGGTGGAGGAGCAGCTTGAGAGGAAGCAGTTTGATGTAGAGGGGATTTAATGGACTGACCGCGATGAATTTCCTTTTCTGGGATGAGTTTGGTTCACGATGTGACCTTCAGCAGCACTGAGTGATGTCAGAGGTCACAGCTTCCTGTTGCTTCGTTTTTGCATTTTTCATCAGTAAAAGTTCAGTTTCACAGATTAGAGATACTTTCTGTGCAGGAATGCTTTTTGCTCCTCTGGGATCAGAACCAAAGAACCAAACAGGGAAATAATAATAATAATAATAATAATAATAATAATAATAATAATAATAATAATAATAATACAAATTTACAGGGGTCTGCAACTTTTATAGTTCAAAGAGCCATTTTACCTTTGGACAAACAAAAAAAAAAAAGATTTCACAAAAGGCAGCTTTTCATTTTTGATGAATAATTAAAGGAAGTTTATTGTTATCTTTTAAAGATATAACATGTGGTTTCTAAGATTTTAATATACATCAAAACATAAGACATTTGCAAAGGAAACATTTTATGTGTCTTGGAAAATTATGTACAAAAAGAGTTATGTTTTACTAAATGCAAAACCTGCATGATATTCTTATTACAGCTACATTAAAAGAAAATGTTTTGAATAATATCAGTCAAACTTATGAAAGGCCATTGTGGAAAGTTCAAAGAGCCACTAGCAGCTCCGGAACCACATGTTGACAAACCCGGTGACAGGTTAACAAAAAGTACTGCAAATTATGAAGTGGAAGGAAAACGATACACTTCTTACAGACAAACATCTTGAAATGATGAAATCTGGAAAATCTCACAAAGATCTGTTCAATCAAACATCAAAAAATAGAAAGAGTGTTATGAGATGGTGTAGACCAAAATGTGTTAAAAAAGGCCTAGTCAAAGTCCAGTCAATCTGAAAGACTGTTAAGATCTCTCCTTTCAGAGAGAAGAATGGGAAAAAATAAAGTGTAATATTTTCCTTCAGATTCTTTGTGTTGTTAAATTTCAGCAAAGCATGTTGAGCTTTTTGGTTTTAAGGCGACAAAATGAGGAAAATGTGAAGCGACCTGATGACCTCTGTGTTTTATGGAGAAAACTGATTGAAATCTGATCTGAAGAAACTCAGTCTAATTTCCATTCTGATCATCATCATTTATCATGTCAGAATGTCTGTAGTTTTAAATTAGCCCGACTTTAACAGGCAGAATGAGATTCTGCGTTGTGTAAGAGAAGAAAGGACAGAACTGCCCTTCTCAGATAACAACCTCTCTGGAGCGCTCAGTCAGAAATAGAAGCATAAATGTGTTTATCTGTTCTGAGGGTCAAAGGCAGATTGTTCCACCTTCCTCTGTCTGTTTCTACAGCTGCTCTCCTCCAGCTCCACTCAACGGATCACCATAAAGCCTCAAACTACCAGACTCATCAGATCTTCTGACTTCATTTTAATGAATAGTGACTCTTATCTGGTTTTTCTGGTTATCAGTCCTTTTGTTTTCCTTGGATGTCAGAGTTTAATCAGAAACGACACGGCCTCTGAGAAACCTTTATGATCCAACATCCTATCGGTTGATTTAAATAGATTGATCACTTTGCATCAGGCTACAAGCAGGACTCAAATGATGAACAGAGAAAAGAAGAGCAGCTGTTCACCCTTCACTTCACTTCAACTCAAACCTCTAACCTTTCAGACCAATTTTACTTCTGAAACATCTGTCCACATCTACAGCTTTCACACATTTGGTTCATGACTTGTTTCCAGGATTAAAACATGTCTGTTGCTGTGGATCTGATTCCTGAGGTGAGAGCAGAGTGACTGCTGTATGCTGAAGTAAGGCTGCGTCCACACAGCCGGTCCTGATGCTCAACTCTGATCTTGTTGAAATCAGATTATTTTTTTAATGGTCATTCATACTAATGAATGATGCAACCACAATCACACTTCTGTGACTGATTAACAACCCCAAAGCGACTCACAAGTAGATGTCACTCAGCAGCGCTCTGTTTACTCCAGTAAAGATGGCCGCCGTCTCTAGATGGATTTTAAAGTTGCTGAGAGTGACAGCATGGTCAGCAGACGGTCAGCAGACGAAGGAAGCTGATAAACAAAAACCGGTAAAGCGACAAGACCGGTGCTCTTCATAGATGGCATCATGAAGGAAGAACATTCTGTGAAAATGTTGAAGCAATATCTAAAAAATATCATCCAGGGATGTAAAGATCAGACAGAAATCAGGTTGGAATCACCATGGAGCCAAAATGGCTTCTGGACAATAAAGTCCAGGTCTGGAGAGGCCAGCATGACGACCTGAGCTCAGAACCAGAGAAAGTTTGTAGGCGGAGCTTAACGGTGCCATCAAGCCTGACCCAAATAGACCGGTTCTGTTAGGAGGAATGGACAAAAATTAGAGCAAACTACTGAGAGAAGAAAACCAAAAACACCCAACTCAGAGTTCAGAGGTGATTCTACCAATAAGGCAGAAAGTTCTGCATTTGGAAGATATTGAAGAATTCTCTGAAAACTCTCATTATTCTGGTATTCAGTAAAAGATCATTTAGCTAATTCCATCTTTATAGCTTTCCTGTTTTTATGCTGCTGGAAGAATGGCTCAGAAAATACTTCAGCTTTAGATGGAACAACTCCAAAGATCAGAGGAATCAGATGGAAAATGTTTTCCTTCCTTTAAAAAGGAGATAAAGTTTCTCTGCTGAGAGGATGAAGCATCACTGTTAGTCATGTGAACGCCATCTTGCCAAATATATGTGTTGTTTTATTTTCTCAAGTATTTTTAGACGCCTGGAAGTTGGAATGAGAACAAACAGCAGAGGAGCTTTCTGGGTTTTTCTGGGATGGGTTGTCTCTGTTTGTCCAGATTTGTCCTTAAAGCAGCTCCTCCTGTCCGGCTTAGAGGACAGTCAGCATCATGGCTGCTGCTGCAGACTGACTGTTTCTGTTTGCTCACAGTACTTTATGAACTCATCAACAGGTTGTCTGTTGAGGGGAAACTTGTTCTCCGTCTTGAAGAAACGTTTGTCTTCTTCTCTTGTTTTTTTAAAGCAGCCTCAGTCCCAGCCGCGACCCGTCCGCATTATTCCGTCTCAGTCAGCGCAGCCGACCTCGCTGCCCAAGCCTGTGCCTTCTGTCCAGCCCGTGTCTCGGCCCGCTCTGCCCCCTCACACCCCCCACGCCGCCGGCCTGCCCAGCTGCCCCGGCCGGGGCAAGATGGCCAAGTTCCTCAACCCAGACGAGATGACATCAAGGGACTACTACTTTGACTCTTACGCCCACTTTGGGATTCACGAGGTAAAACGTGGTTAATCAGTTAATTCAGGATTCATCTAGGGACTAAACACTGTTTCACACATTTTTGCAGCAACTCGGATTATTCATGAAATTTGTTTGATGTTTTTGTCTTTACGTATGACAAAAAGACAAAAACAGAAGAACTCTGAGTTCTCTTCCTCTACCTGTAGAAGCTGTAACAGAGATGAGCTTTTTCATTAATAACCGCACAACATTTCTTCAGCCAGTGGATCTTCATACTGTAAATACATAGAAAAGGGAATTCACAAAGCGGTTGAATTTTTGGACACATTTAAGGCAGTAGCAGCTTTATCCACGAAGCAGAGTCCAACATGACCGTCCAGTCCAGCAGATGTAGCAGCTGCAACCGTTTCTGCATCAGTTGTTCTGGCTGCAGCCACAGACGCATCAGAGCGCCGTTTCTAAACCAACAAATCTGATGTATTTTAATGGTTTGAATGATTCAGCTCTTAAATCATTTTTCTATTATTGCAGAAAAAAGGCAATAATGGAAATTTAAATATACAGTAAAATATCTTCATGTGTTCAGAATAAACATTCACTCTACTAATTTCTAATGTAGTATCAAGTAAGGAAATATTTGATGGCTTTTTTTATTAAACTCTGTAGTTTTTCCATAATATATGCAACAAAACGCACTTTTCAGATCACTCTTCCTCTCGTTTTTTTCTTTTGCATCTAAATTACAACCAACTATTATTGTGCATGAAATATGTCTGATGCAAACAGAGCTATCAGAAACTAATACAGTTTGCAGAAATTGATGCATCATATTTAGTTTCTTTGTGGGGAAACTGCAGACAAATCATTTCAGCTCCAGTTATTTTATTAGTAGCTGTGGCTTTGTGTATAGATTGTGAATCGGAAAGAAGCACAAACTTCGGTTTTCACATTTAAACCTTGAAAATACAGTTTTAGTGTCGCTTTCCCCTTTAATGCCTTAAAATATTATTGAACCAAAGTTTCTGTTTGCTTGATTTTAGTCCAGTTTTTGGACAGAACTGCAGCAGCTGCACATTAAAGCTTTCAAATGTTATATTACAAATATACAGAAATCAAATCTGAAATCAAGAAATGCAAACAAAAATAGTTTAAACCTGCTTTGCATGCTCAATAATCCATAATGTTTCTGCAGATCCGACCTTTTCATTCCTTATTTAGCAGTAGTTATGCCTCTCTGCTGTGTTGCAGTTACATAAATCCATAACTGTGTGATTTCTTCTCCAGACTGCTTCTGCTCCTCCTCTTTAATGTTCACAAGCTTTTAACTCAGACCTTTATGTCATGGAGGATTTTAGAGATGGCTGAGGTTATGATAGCTCAGCCTCTTCAAAAGGCCACAAATCTTAACCTTTCCTCTAACAAGCTCTTCCTGAGAGCCGCAGCACCTCAGACAGTCTGAGCTGAGATCCATACAAACTTCTACATTTGATGAAAAAGGATAAAAAAGCAGAATTATTTCTAAAACAGATAAAGCAGCCAAACTTTATTAATTATAATCACATATTTATCTCTCTGTGCTCATATCTTCTTCTTTCAGCTCATATTCTTTCCTCAAATTAAAACCAGGAAGTTGTGAAGGGAGTTAAAGTTACAATATGTTCCCATTGTGACCCGTGAGATGAATTTTTTATATTTCAGGAATGTAGGTCAGGCATATTTTTGTCACTTTTGTATAGTCTCCTCACATTGGCACTGTTTGAAACACAAAGGCTGAACCTGCTGGCTCACAGCGCATCTAGACATTAAATATGGATTTAAATGAAGCACACAGCCGAGAGGAAACAGGAGAGATTAGCTGAAAGCTGTGCTATATTCCTCACTGCTCCACTGCAGATACTATGGCAGCAAACCCAGGGTCCAAACAGCCAATCAGAGCCAAGCTTTCACTCTAAAAGGTTTGGAAACATTCCTGATCCTGACGGTTTGGTTCAATTCAGGAAATGCTGAAGGATGAGGTGAGGACGCTCACCTACAGGAACTCCATGTATCACAACAAGCACATCTTCAAGGACAAAGTGGTTCTGGATGTGGGGAGTGGGACGGGGATCCTGTCCATGTTCGCCGCCAAGGCCGGAGCGAAGCACGTCTACGGGGTAAGAGGCGAGTTTCCAGTTCTGTTCAGACTAACAGCCAACTTCACAGAACAGTTTTAATTAAAAACATTATTCCTACATGGAAAATAATGTAGGAGTGGTTATAGAAGTAAAAGAAAATCATGATGTACATGCTGCTGATAAACGGAAGTGGGCGTGGCCAAAATAACAGCGTGAGTCCAATCAGTTTGGTCATTTCTTCAGTGATCCAGCAGGAGGCGCTATAGAGTAAACTCCACCATTTTCTGAGCTTCAGCAGGGGAAGCTCATAGATTATTTAAACAGAAAGGATTTCCAGCCCTTATTTGTCTTATTTTGTGACTATAGCTCAGAGAATAAAAAAATAAAAAACTTTTAATGTTTCAGAAAATTGTAGTATTTCATAAAATCAATAAAAATGATATTTTAAACAAATGTAAGATTTCTGAACGTGGTCTGGGCTCCTTTTGCATGAATTCCTATATCAATGCGGCGTGGCACTGAGGAGATCTGCCTGCGGTTCTGCTCAGGTTCTGGAAGTCCAGGTTGTCTCATTGTTGTTTTCCAGGTGTCTGGGATCTGTAAGCATCCAGGATCTTGATGTTTGACAGTCCAGATTCTTGTGAAGTGAACTTGGCTAGATAATCCTCTCCAGGCTGCGGTTGTCGCACCTTTTAAATTTTACTCACACATTTCTTCCTTCCACTCAACTTTCTTTGAACATCCTATCAGTTTTACAATATTCAGATTTTCCAAGACACTAAGTATTGGATTTTAATCATTAAGATTTCTCAGTGTAGAAATGCTTGGAGTTATACTTGTTCATCATTACAGACATTGTTTATATATCAGCTTTAAAATGGAAACCAGAACCAAACGGATGAGGAAGGAAACAGAAAACAACTTTCTGATGAATCAAAGTCGGCCTAAAATGGTACCGACTCAGCCAGTGATCAACGAGAAGAGGCCGATGTAAAGCCACGCTGCAGAGTCTGAACCAACATGTTCTGAAGAAGAAGTTACAGTTTCCTAAAGATCAGAGAGGAAAAGAAATGAACAACATTTCATGGAGTTTATGGATCCAGGAGCCCAAACACTGAAGCCACAGCAGACTGAAGCACGGTGGCTCCGGCGTCATGATGTGGGGATGAGAGTCATGTGACGTATCGGGGTTTGTTGTTTCCCTTTTCAACTCGACAATCCAGAACGTAACAGGAAGGAGCATTTTGATTCCAGACCAACAGGATGACGGATACGGATCAGTCGACCCGATTCCTGAACCAGGAAACATCAAACCTGCTGATTCTGAGGCAGGAAGTCGAATCTTTGATCTTTAATCACTTTTCACCTGTTAATACAGTAAAAGTTTGAGTTTTTGCACGAAAAAATATTTTGTATTTTATTTTTTCTATAAAATGAAAAAGTAATTTAGTTCATATTTTGTTTTGAGGAAGAAGATGAAGAGTTTCCAGATCATTTGCATGAAAGAAAATGAAAATTATGAAAATAATTTTGAGCTTTTCTCCTTTTTAAATCCAGTTTGTTTTGAGTTGAACCTGCTGCGTCAGATTTTGTTGCACATTTGAAACATTCCTCTGATCTGCAGCTGATAAGTGTGCAGACTGCAGCAGGTTGTGATCCGCTCTGCTGTTCTGTTCTGTTCTGTTCTGGAGCAGAAGTCATTTGGACCCAAGGCATGTCTGAGAATAAACGCAGGATGCTCTCCCCTGGCTGGAGATCATCATGTGGAGCTTATTTTTGACTCCACTTCTATCCACAAGCTTCAGGGAAGATGTGATTAAGTCGGGTTTTTCTGAGCTGCTGGTTGACATTCTGCTGTTTGTGTGACTTTACCTCCAGCCTGCTGTTTGTTTGCCTTCTCATCCAGCTGTCTCTTTGGGTTTCTCATCTCTCCGTCTCTCCATCCTTGTCTTTCGCCCCCAGTTGATGCAGTTTGATGCTTTTCATATCTGCGCTGCCCCTCCTCCATGTTTCTGGGTTTTATCTACACCTAGAAAGTTCAGACTTCAGAGATGAGTTCAGCTTTAACTGAGAGGATGTGGACTTTACCGCTAAGCCGTCTGCATGTTGATGCATTGGATCTGTAATGATGTTGACACGTTTTAACTGCATCAGTTCTGTGAATCACTCAGTTCAGCTCTGAGAGCAGAGGGACAGAAATGACAGTTCTAACATTTTAAAAGGACTCTGCCAGTCGAGTCTCTATAAAAGCTCAGGAATTAAAAGTTTTTTATGTGTTGCATTTCCAAAAAACCTAATTAATTCTTGTTCTTAACCCTCAAACCTGGTTTCATCAATCTGTTATTGACACTGACAGAACCGCTGCATAAACAGACTTCAAAATAAGAGCCTGAATTTAAACATCTAATTGAAGACTTTTTAACGGTCAATAACCAAAACATCAACACAGACATCAAATTTCATTCACCTGAAAGTTCATAAAACAGCCAAGAAAATTAGTGCTTTAGAATTTATCTGGAAGAATTTACTTATGGGAAGCTAAGTGTGCTACATTTTATCAAAGTTAGCAAAAATGCTAAAGTGCTAAACAAAATTTAGCTCTGCTATTAGCACACTAGCAGAAGTGTCCCCACTGCTGTATTGAAGATATGCTCTATGAAATGAAATCTGTGAATTTTCCACAAATAATTCAAAGTCATGTTGAAAATAGATGAATCCATAAATACTGATGTGGATCCACTGTGATTCCTGGATTTGTCAGGTTTTGTCTTTTCTCTTTAAGTCTCTGAGAAAAACAAGGATTTGGAACAAAAGTATTAAGTATTAAGTTGAGCAATTACACAGAAACTAATTGTTGTTTATGCTGAAACACAGCAAACACAAAGTTCACCTTGATTAACTTCATTCAGACAAGTCAAAGGTCAGCAGCGCAGACAGAAGGGAGCAGAATTAGGCCTGCAGAACCGACCGCAGTGACAGCGACTCTTCATGGCTCTCAGTGGATGTGTGAAAAGAAACAACGCCTCAGTTTTCCCAATGAAGTGTGATCCTAATGGATTCATGGCGGATGGCGGCGCTGCACTGAATCAGAGAGAAACGAGGAATTACTCAGAAGGTTTCTGGCATTCTCGGGTTTAACACAGAAACACACACACATCTAAAAGCACACACACCTGGAGCACGCCACATGCTTTCCTGATTATTAATGCAGCTGTAGTTTATTCAGCACCAGAAGCTTTCTGAACTGTCCTTGGCTAATTGCCACCTGAGGGTCCAGCAGCGCTGCTTCAGGAACGCCGTCCTGATGTCCGCTCGCTCGCTCAGAGGAAAACTGATGATCTCTGGTAACAACAGAGGCCCGAGTTTCAACTTCATTTAATGCAGTCGGGTGGAGACTAAAATCAGAACCAGCCCAGGATGGAATGTCTAATGTCTCCATTCCTCAGAGAGTTTGTTGCATGTGAAGCGTCAGACCTCAGACCTCCATGAACGTACGCTGTGCAGCCGAGCGCCTTTTGTTTGACATCCATTTGCCACAAATGAGTCCCAACTTGACTTCTTCATTTTATGGACCAGAACTTTTAAGGTTCACTTCAGAATCTTTTGGGTGAATGTGACCAGAAATATTAGGTCTTCATGTATTTCAATGATAAAAAGCCCTGATGTAAATAGAGCAGATGATGAAACAACTAATCTGAAAAATATGTTTGACTTTCTTTTAAAGTTTCATCTTAAGAACTGCTTAATAGCATTTTACCAGCACCTTTAGGTTACAAACGAGGTTATAAGTGTGTGGAATGTGTTTCTACACACTTATGAGTGTGTAGAAACACATTCAAAAATTAAATAATTTGGGTTATTTAGCCCGTCAGAGAAGATTCCTCCTGCCCTCCCAAGTACAGTAACATTTTCATCATGTTATTTATTCATTTATAAATGTTTCAAACTAAATATTCAGCTTACAAACTAAACATTAACCTCTAAGCTAAATATAGTAAAATAAAAATTACCATAAAACTATATATGTAAGTTGAAACTACATATTTAGCTAATATGCAAATTCACTTGCTGATAACAGCAAGTGGGCCATCAAAATAAAAGCTGGATATTAATAAACTCCTGCTGGCGTTGCTCATTCCACCTCATCAACATTATTTCTTTCCATTTTTTCTTGTACAATATTTCTACTTAAAACAAAGCAGCACAGATGTTGACTAATGGATCTGAAGATTCAAAAACATCCATGTGATCCAGTTTCACCAGCAGGCAACTTTTATTTTGATAGTCCACTTATTGTCAAGTGAATTTGCAGTTTGACTAATTATTAATCTCTGAGATAAATATTTTGCTTAGAGCTAAATATGTATTCTATAAACTAAATATTTAGCTTGAAATGGTGACATTTATAAATGAAAGAGTAACAATTTGAAAAATTAACCCCCATTTTTCTTTTTTTTCTTTTTATAAATAATCCAAATTATTGCTGTTGCTTTTTGACTGTAACTTTATAAATGGCACCACACATTATGATGGCACCTCTTTATCTCACATTCAGGATGAAAATCAATACAAATATTAATAAGATATGATTAAGCTATAATAAGTCAAGCAAAGTGTTCACAAATACAAGAGAAATCAAAGTTACTGAACAATTAGGATACAGACAATATTCAGTGTGAGAAGCTTGAAAAGAATAAAATCATTGAAGTCAGAATGAATAAAACAAATTGTGAGACGAGAAAATGGTCAATATTAAGTAGTGGCTAGTTGCAGTCGCTCTGATCTTAATTTTCCTTAACTAGTCTTGGCAGCACTACAGTCAGTGTGACAGTAACTTCTCCCCTGTTAAGCGTTTCTCCCTCTGTAGTGTTTTACCACTCCTCTATTTTCAGCTTGACTGCAGGGCATTTCCTGCAAAGCTAAATCAGCCGCAGTGCACGATGTCAGAAATAATCTCTTACCTGCTGCTGTCAGGCTCTGCATGTTTTAAAAGGTAAAGTTAACTTTTAGCAAGACAGCAAAAAAAAAAAAGAAAGAAAGAAAGAAAATCCCCTGAATGGGTTTTTAAATATTTGTAGATGGTTGGATGTTTGATGAAGCTTTTTTCCCCCGGCTCAGTAGACTGCAGTAGTTTCCTATTTTAGGAGGAAATTATCTCCTGGTAGAAGACAAACTCCTCACTAACTGAGCTCAGTTTTATTAATTTTATGCAAACCAACAATAGTTCCATCAAAAACGCACAGAGTCAACATTTCATGATGGGTTTTTGAATGGGGCCAAAATGCAGACATTAACTCACCAGGATCACGGTGATGAGAATTTTTATAAAAAACAAAAAGCAAACTTTCACAAAAAATTAAAAAACACTTTTAAAGAATCTGAGTTCAAAAGCTCAGCTGGTTTAACCCAAAATGTTCCCATAAAAGCTTCAAGCAGTATTATATGTTTTCCAGGCACAAAGTGCCATTTTATAATAAGATAGCTATGTTACCGTCAGTTGTTACAAAAATGCTCTGTCGGCTTTAAACATTGAATTTTCTGTTTCTACCAGATTGAATGTTCCAGTATATCAGAGTACTCAGAGCGGATCATCAAGTCCAACCACCTGGACAGCGGTAAGCCTTTCCTCACATGCTCTAAACTGTTTCTGTGTCGTAGAAAATTCCTCATTTTCCTAAATTTAAACCCATAATAACCAAAAAATTACATCTGGAAATGGTGAGAGTTTGTGATGTCATAATATTTCCAAAATGGAGGAGTGTCCGTTGAACTTTGGCAGAAGTTCACACCTAACTGTGTTATGTTTGTTGAGTTTTGCTAATGCTGTTGCTAACTTTGCCTAATTGGTCAGAAAACACAGAACATCAATAGATTTTAAACTGTTTACTGTAGAGCTACAGCAATGCATTCTGGGTTCAGAATAAATGTCATCTGCTGGGTCACAGGTGGAAAACGTGAGGAAAGGAAACAGAACTGCTGTGTAAACACTGCAAAATCTGAGCATGGATATAAAAGTTCACTTTTATATTCATTTAGAATTTATCCCCAAAAATAATTTGGGTAAAGCTACCAATGCTAGCCGACGTTAGCCAAAATGCTAAAGTGCGCAACAAAAATGTAGCTCTGCTATTAGTGGATTAGCAGAAGTGTGCTAATTTAGCACTGGCCACTAAAACACTTAAGTAAAGTCAAGTTTATACACAGTAAATCTAACAGTATTTTTTTTTTAGAAAAGACAAAGACATGAGGTTTCTTCACAGATTAATGGATCAATTCATAAGTCACTATCATAAAAATGAGTTAAACAAAAAGAGGGAAGGAAATCCTAGAAATGTGATGCAGAAGAATAGAAAGTATTTGCTGAAGTAAAAGTGACTTTATGAATAAGATCAAAGCACAGACCTCCATGTTACTCCGTTGTGTTAGTTTGCTCAGAAAAGCTTTCAAATGTCATAAATTTATGCAGTTTAATTCCTGAAGTCCTGCAAAGAAACAAAAAAACAACTAATTTCCTGCAAAGCCACTAGCAACACACCAGCCGAATAATCGCTCCTGTCAGCAAATGTCTTATCTGTCTATGAATAGTAAATTCACTGCAGTCATTTAGAGAAGCAGCGTTAGCCGTGTGGAGGAGCAGGAAGCAATCAGAGCTTGTATCAACACAGAAACAGTAACTCCTCACCAAATCAGAGCAAACACACCTCAAGTCAATTATTTTCCAGAAGAGCAAAGATCCAATCCTCCACCGTCGCCCCCAACTGGGTCAGACTCCATCAGAGCTCTTCTCCCATCCTCTCCATTAATTCTCATTCTGCACCCAAACACCTGCTACCAAACACCACAGGCTCCCTGTACTCCCTCTGTGTGTTTCAGTTATCACCATATTCAAAGGAAAGGTGGAGGAGGTGGAGCTTCCTGTGGAGAAGGTCGACATCATCATATCTGAGTGGATGGGCTACAGTCTGTTCTACGAATCCATGCTCAACACCGTCATCTTCGCAAGGGACAAGTGGCTGGTATGGCATCCAGATCGCCGACGTTAAAAATGCATCTTGGTTTGAAACGTCCTGCTGTAAGCGACCAGATCCCAAGTAATCTCAATCGGTCTTTAAATAATAATAATAATTTGAAAGAATTGAGTTATTGTCATGTAAAGGTGAAAAGCAGTTTGATTGGATTCAGCTCAATCGCAACAGAGAATGTTTTTATAAGTTCTCTATTTCATCATAGTATGAAAGGTGAGGTAAAAATGTACATTAATAATTTAAAAGTTATTTTTCTTCCAGTGTATTTTTTCCTCTGTTCTGTCAAACAGAAGGCTGGTGGACTGATGTTTCCGGACCGAGCCTCCCTCTACGTGTTGGCCATCGAAGACAGGCAGTACAAAGACTTCAAAATACACTGTAAGAGCATCACTTGTCTGCAGTCTTCGCTGTAATCCGCCGTGATTCTGGGATGTAGATCGCCACACTCTGATGTACTCCAACTCTTTTCCCCGGGCGACGCGCCCAAAAGACCTTTACGCTGACTAAGAAGTGGTGTTTGAAGGATTTCTGTATTCCAGGAGCCTCCAGTGAGCAATGCTGCTCCAAACTCTCTCAGATAAGTAGACAGCAAGAAATGCAAATATAGTAAATCATAAAATCCCTCTGGGTTGCTCTGACCTGTTCATCATCACCAGCTCTCCTCTGCATTCGAGTTTTCTCTCTTTTTGGGTCATGAAGGAGTTGTTTTCTCACCATAAGAGCCTGTATGAATAATTTATGGGAGGACTTAGCTCAGGCAACAAGGATTTGCGACACAAGATTGAAGTCTGACTTTAATCAGACCCATGATAACAGAGTGTTGCCCAACAAAACGGGACTTTTAGTGCGTCAGTCTGGAAAGCAGTCCAAACTGTTTGGAGTCGTAGATCACACGACTCTGACCGTCTCCTCCCGTCTCCCGTTGTTCCTCAGATGCAGCCGGTCTCTTCGCTGCAGTTTTCCTGGAGCAACGAAACGACTTCATGTGTTTGTAATAAAAGTTGAAGACAACAAGTGAAACCAGGTTGTAGAAATAACTCCATGATGCCGTCATCTTCACCAGGGTGGGAGAACGTGTACGGCTTTGACATGACCTGCATCCGAAACGTGGCCATGAAGGAGCCGCTGGTGGACGTGGTGGACCCCAAGCAGGTGGTGACCAACTCCTGCCTGGTCAAGGTTAGTCTGGGAGTAAAAGAGGCTAAATGAAGGCTGATTCCTGTTAGCAGTGAGCACACTACCACTGATGCGTTAGCGGAGCTAGCTTTTCAATTAGCGCTTTAGCCAACAACGCTCTCAGCTTCTAATTATTTTTCAGAAAGAAAAAATGCTGAATTAAAATAATTCTGCAAAGCAGAGTGGGTCAAAATTCCTCCACAGTGATTAAAAAGATTCACCAGTTAGAAACACTTGATGTTTCTAAGTTGCTGCAACATTTTTCTGGTTTTCACTGTTTATTTTTTGATGTCGTATAGAAATGCTGAAATGATTTGAAAAGTGATTCTTGTGTTAGTTTGTTTGGTACAAAGTTTGTTTTATGATTATAACCCAGCATTTATTAATAAACTACATGAATTATTGAAACTCCTGGATCTCTCATTTCACTTTGGCTGCAAAAACAAACAAAGCTGCATTCTCCAGAACATTATTAAATATCTGTTTATATCCCAAAAATACATTACAACTGCTGTTTGTGATATGAATCAGTTATTTTTATAAACTCCACACCAGGCGGTAAATATGGCTAATAAATAATATTTCCAGCTGATGAACATCCTGCCAGGCGTTGTGTTTGACCTTGGCGTGCGCCGCCCTCTCATCACGCTGCTGCTCCCTGAATGTCAATCGCAGCCCGACTCGTCGCCTGATTGTTCTCATCGTCATGGAAACCTTCTCATTACCACACTGATTACAGCTTTCTGAGTCAAAGCTGTCTGAACTCACCTAGACCTTAATCAGTCTGTTTCAGTCTGGGAACAGCAATGTTTAAGTCTTCTCAGGTTTTTAATTGGATGTTAATCCAGACTTTGACTAGGCCATTCTACCACATAAATCTGCCATTGCATCTCTGGCTGTGTGTTTCTCAGATCTTCTGCAGCCTTTAGCAGATTTTCTTCCAGGACTGTCTTGGATTTGACTCCTTTCCCATCCCACAGCATGATGCTGCCACCACCATGTCTCCTGTGGGCGTCTTTATTCTATAATGTTTTCTAACTGAAGATAGTTAACTTTTATTTCACCAGGTAAAACATTCATATTTACAATGTAAGCCTGGGAGTGCTAAGGCAACCTAAAGGTGGGGAACATTATCTGCATACATAAATGGACTTTATTTTGGCGTACCTGATTAAATGGGGTTTGAATGCATGACAATTTTCAGAGTTCTATTTACAAATATTTTGAAAACCAGGTTTTCTTTTCATTCCACGTCACACTTCTTTCAGGTTTTGTGTTCAGTTGCATAAAATCCCAATAAAAGCATTTAATTTTTGGTTGTAATAAGAAAACTGATAAATCTGACCTAAATTAGAATCTGAGTGTCCATCTGAAGGTCACTGACACGAGAATCTCTGGTGTTTCAGGAAGTGGACATCTACACAGTGAAACCTGACGACCTCTCATTCACCTCGGCCTTCTGCTTACAAATCCAGAGGAACGACTACATCCATGCTCTGGTCACCTACTTTAACATCGAGTTCACCAAGTGTCACAAGAAAACTGGATTCTCCACAGGTAGGAGATCGCTCTGTGCAGGATGGATGGAGGGAAAATATGCAACGTTTTCAGCTTCTGAACTGAAAGCTGCAGAGATGTGGAGCATCCAATCACATCTCACCTCACTGACTTATGAATCTGCTCAATATGAAACTGTAGACGAGTCATTCTACTGTCTGAAATCAAGAATCATTTATGAAAACTGAATTCAAGAAGTGGCCAGATTTGGTACAGGAGAACTCTGGTCAGACTGGAGCAGATTCAGGTTTTTACTGACCTGGTTTGGAGCAGCTGAGAAAAGATTATTTTTCTCCTTATTGATACATTTACTCACAGAGACACACAAAGATCGATTTTATGGAAGTTTATGCTGTTAAGGATCAACATCCAAACATTTTTAGTTGGAATTAATTAGTCAAACCTGATGTGTGACTGACCTCTAGTGGTGGAGGTGGAGAAGACAGTTTGATTAGATTTGATTTTTGGCAGATGATGGTTTGGATCTTTTATGAGGTAACATTAAAAATGACAAAGAATCAACTAAAGTTTTTAAATATTGATACAATAATAAATTAAGGTTTCAGCTGTTTTTCATTTTTCATGGAATAATTGCACTGAATTTCCTCAATAGAATTACAATAAACTACCAGTTAAAATTTATTTAGATCTTGTGCTTTTCAATCACTTTCCACAAATAACAAATAACATCTATCCTAAACTTTAAAAGTGTAAATACATTTGTGATACTTTAAAAATATAAAAGATATTTATCAAACATTGTTTTTCTTTCTCTAAATGACTTTTATTTAGCTGAACTGAGAGCTAAAAATGGCTTCTGGTCTCTGAGTTTGATGGATTTCTTGACAGTTTTGCTGGAAATAATCACAGATCTTCTTTTCCCAAACTAAACCCTCAGAGAGACTTTTCATCTCAACACAAAGAATTACTCAGACGCAGCTCTTCCTTTCCCTCTCACTACCTTTCTATCGATTTTCTGTAAAAGATGTTTGTCAAGCAAGGTTCCCAATGTCAGACCTGAAGCCTCACCAGTCCAGAAACTTTAAGATAAAGATCTTAGTTTACACACAGAGAGTCAAACTGGATTCTCTGGAAGCAAACTGCATCAGACTTTTGACACCAGAGGAGGAAAACAACCCAAAGGTCATAGACTCCATTTCACAGCCGTCAGAGGAAACGCCGTGTCATCAGCTGCATTAGCATAAGAAGCAAAGCTGGGCTGCCCAAAAAAAACAGAGCTGAGCCTGTCCAGCTGCCTGACAGCTCCTTTCATCTCTGAGCTGAGAAAGAAGACAGCCATGAAGCCGGAGCAAGCAGGAAGACTGAAAGAAACTCGATTTCAGAGTCGCTGACCTTCAGAGCCTCCCTGAAGTCTTCAGTGACTGTCGGGTGAACATTCACCGTGTGTTCTGGTGCGGACAGCGTCGAGAGCTGGCTGTCTCTAGCGAGTCTCCGTCTGAGCAGATGGACGGCAGCAGAGTCCAGAGAAACGGATCAGAGATCTGTAGAACCGAACCCAGATTTAAACTTCTCCAGCCGGGTTCACTGGTCTCCAACAAACCACAAACAGAAAATCTGAAAACAATCGGAGATTCAAAACACACATGGGATTAATTAACAAAACTCTCACTTCATTATCATGAGCTGCTTTGTGTCGGTCTGTCAAACTAAATCCTCAACAATCCACTGAAGAGTTTTGGTTTTAAGGCAACAGATTGTGAAAAAAAGCTTAAAGGGTGTAAATACTTCTTCAAGGCATTTCTCAGAATATTTTCAGGAAGATTAAAAGTCAAATAAAAATAATTGTAAAGGAAGTACAAGGATAAAGTTAAAATTGCACGTTTAGAAGGCGCCAGTTTTAGGAATCAGCTTTAAGCAGAGGTTTGTTACTGAATGTGAGAAAGTCAGAGACTTTCCTGCGTTGGTTTTAGTCGCTTTATGTCACAGTTTCCATCTAAGTACAAATATTATTCAATCTTCTGTTCATTTGAGTTTTGCTTCCATTGAAGGAACATTTCTGGTAAATGATTTCTGTTCATGTTTGTTAGCATAAACTCACCTTCAGCTGCTCCTTTGTTTAGATCCTGCATTCAGGACAGGTGTGTGGGCGGGGCCAAACCAGCACTTCCTGTTCCTGTACAGGTTCATGATGTCATTAATGGCGTCTCTGGGTTCAAATGAAAGGTTTTCTATATTTATTGTCTGTAAAGTAACTTTTGGAGCTGCACTCTGTGGAGTTTTGTATTTTGAATAGATGAGTTTATAAATTAGATAAATAATCTGATTCCTGCTTCTTTGTTGACATTTTATTGCTTAGTTTAAAATATTTAATAAAAACAATTAGATTTTCCATCTGGGAGCTTTAAATGGAAAAATCTTCTAAATTAAGGTGGAAGAAAATGTTTGTTAATGTCTGTTAATAAAATCCAGCAGAAAGAATCTCGGTGGATTCAAACTCAGTCACATTGAATGAAATAAAAAATACAATAAGATGCCAACTTTAAATGGTTCCGATTGTGTTACAGAGAAATGTTTCCCTATCCTGCAGCTACAGTCATTTTATTGAAAACTTAAGTAAAATAAGTTAATGTTTATCACTTTATTTTACACCTCTTTATATCGTTTGCGCCACTGGCTGCAATAAACCTTTACTCATCAATAAAGATCACCTGATGCAGATGAAATAAAAGCTGCTTTTAGATGAATATTGCAGATGTGTGTTTGTTTGTGTGTGTGTGTTGCAGCTCCAGATGCTGCGTACACACACTGGAAGCAAACCGTTTTCTACCTGGAGGATTATCTAACCGTGAGGAGAGGAGAAGAAATCGCTGGCAGCATCACAATGAAGCCCAATGAGAAAAACATAGTGAGTGTTGAGGTGAATGGATCTCATGATCATATTGTATAATAATAATAATGCAGCCCTTATTTAACAGATACTGAGGCTGTTTGCTCAGCCAGCAGTTTGTTTCCTGAAGCAGCTGCACTGCGGCTCCTTCAGCAAACAGCAGTTTACTGTTGACCTTCAGTGTTGACCTTCAGTGTTGACCTTCAGTGTTGACCTTCAGTGTCCTCTCCACCTTTAAGGAACAGACACTGTTTGCTTTCTCCTGCTGCCTGACATGAACGCTCCGTTTATCAAACCTCCGGCGCCCTGCTGTTTGGTCAAAATGATAAACCTAATTGTTCTGCCTCCGTCCTGAATTCCTTTGTGCCTTCTGCTGTGTGTTTGATCAGTTGTGGTCTGAAAAACCCGCCCTCTTTGTCTCTCCTTGCTCACTCACAGCGTGACTTGGACTTCACTTTTGAACTGGATTTCAAAGGGCAGCTTTGTGAGGCAGCAATCGCCCATGACTACAAGATGCGTTAGATTGGACAGCGGCGTCCTGCAGAGCGCAACATGGAGGACGGAGACGCAGATTCCTGAGGACAGACGGACGCACAGTGGGACGGGACAGGCATCATCATGCCCTATGATGATGGTGATAAAAGTGAGACTTTATGTAAGGAGAGCATGAAATCATTTTTGCAGACTGTTAAAATTATTCTGAATGTAAAACAAACAGGTCAGTAATATTTTCTAGCACTAATGAATGTTACTGATAAAAATTGTGTTCATGTGAGATGGAGTGCTGTACCTGTAGAATGTGGTCTGGATTTGCTCATTACAACACAGTCTGTATAAAAAGTATTCACACCCTGGATGTTTTGCCCTTCTTGTATTAATTTTACAAAACAATCATGAGCAACAAAATTAGGCTTTTTTGACAAAAAACTTTATTGTTAACTTGAAAATGTATTTCTACAATAATGACAAAAACATAGCATCAGTTTTGTGCACTGCTAACCAAAAAATAAGCTGCTAATGCTAAAGCGCTAACTAGTTTTGTTAATACTAAAGCGCTAACTAGTTCTGCTAATGCTAAAGCACTAACTAGTTATGTTAATACTAGCTAAAGCGCTAACTAGTTCTTCTAATGCTAAAGCGCTAGCTAGTTCTGCTAATGCTAAAGCGCTAACTAGTTCTGCTAATGCTAAAGCGCTAACTAGTTCTGCTAATGCTAAAGCGCTGCACCACCAAAGTATTTAGCAGAAGCTAATAAAAACTGAAGTTCTAAATTGAATTCAATTGTTGAAACTCCTGCTCTAGAATTCCTCTAGATATTATATTCATATATTGTTTTGTTTTGTTGTATCTTATTTTGTTCCTGTATGATTCTTATTGTAATTAAAAAAGAGCGAACATGAAGAGGAAGCGGAAATGCTTCGTAAACATACGTCACCCCTTCAAAATAAAAACATGAATATAAACGTTTAACTACTTGATAACCAAATCTACAATACAAATTTCAGACTTTATTTAAGTTTATAAAAACAGTAAATTAGCACGTTAGAATTGATCTGGGAACAATAAGCTGGGGAAGCTAAATGCACTAAACAATTTCAAAGTCAGCAAAAACATGTTTTTAGATTTGCATAAGTTTTCCCTCTTAATAGTTTTCAATTTTACAGTTTCTTTTTGTCAAAAAAAGAAAAAATTGGATGATCAGAATACATTTTTAAGAGCAATAAGAAGGCTAAAACATCCAAAGGGGTGAATGGTTTTTCCAGGGACTGTAGTTTGACTTTTTCCTCCATGTGCTGTTTAGGGTTTACAGTGAATTTAGGTACGACTGTCATGTTATGCACTGTAGCGACTGACTGAATTGAAACCGTTTACATTTGTGAAAGTTTAGCAATAGTGGGTAACAACGTATCAGTAAGTGAAAAGTGCAGCCAAGGATGAGCAAACACAGAAAATGTGTTTGTTCTGTTTCCTGTTCCTGTCTTTGTGACCAAGCCCACATTGTGCCACATATAGAACTTTGTTTGTGGTTTTTAGTTTGAGCTGTGAAGTTATCTAATTTCTGACATCATGTCTCAATCACACAGTGGGGGACAAGTATTGAATGCATGTTTTTCCTCATTAAACATGTATTGAATGGGTCCACTGACAGGAAATACATACTAGATGTTGTGATGTAATGACACAGGGAGTAAATGCTTATGGAAACGTTTGATTGCTTTTTCTGTAGGTTTCAATTGGAGCATTTTATTTATAATTCCTTCTTTTACCACATCCATGTGTTGACAACCTCTCCCACACCATGATACTGCCACCTCCAGACTTCACGGTTGTTGTTTTTTTCAGTTGATGCGCAGCACCACTTCTCTTTCAAACATGGTGTGTTCAATGACAGAGTTCAGTTTGGACCTCTTCTAACCACACTGTCTTCTCTCAGTATTCCATTAACGTTTTAAATTTTAAGGGTGCTTAAACTTGTTGTTTCTTTGACAGTGGTGTCTTGCACTGAAAGTCAGCATTAAGGACATTGTGGTTGAATGCACTACTTATTGTCATGGTGAATGCTAATTTCTGGCCTTTCTGAACTCTCCTCCAGTCTCTGGGTTTAGGTTGACCCTGTCAGACGTCGTAGGAGGAGCACTACGACAACCTTTTGCAACTATAAGGTTAGAAATATCTTTAGAAACCTAATATCCTTCACCCATCATCAGTTGCTTCTTGTGCAATATTTTCATAGTGAGATTTTCACATGAACTAAAAAAAAATTTGTTTTGCACCAATAGGGATAAGATTGCTTTCTAAAGCTTGGCTTTCCATGCCTTTTTGCTACTTCATTCAACTTAGAGACTAATTTGTCTGGACTTCAGTGTATTTGTGGATTACTGGTATTGCTACAGACATCTGGTTCAAATTCCATGTTAGTAGCCCCATAAGAAATAAAACTGAGAAAAAACATGTTCAGTATTCATTCATCCTGCTGTAAATGCCTTGACACGTTAATCCAAACCTTAAACTTAGATTTTTTTTATTTCTTTGTTTAGAATTAGCTTTAATTAAAACAACCAGTATTTCTTTAAAATGAGTCTAAATTATCCTGAATAAGAACTTGCAAGATTTTACTATCTTAGCAACTCCGATAAAAACATTTACTGAAAGACTTTTGAGGCGATGAAGCATTTGTAGTTTTTCACAAATCCTAATCTGCACTTCCGGCTCAGCAGTGGATCCATTTCACCTCTGCTCTTTTTAATTTAATAAATCAGTTGATCTAAATCATCTGGAAAGAAAAAGGTGCTGCTTGGTCAACTAGATGTCAGTGACGGTTTTGATACGGGTTACGCGGCTCTTCACCCAGGGCGCCATCACATTGAAGAAGCCTGGAATAAGTTTTCCAGGTGTTTTCTTGCCTCCCTGTGTTATCCAGGCTCTGCTATAGAAATTAAACAATTTGACAAATTATAGCTTTTAAAAAGCATTTTATATTTTAAAAAGGTTAACATGCCCAATGGAGAAGGATTATGGTGAACTATAGAAGTAAATTATATGAGTACTGGCATGAAAAGAAAACAGTTTGAGTCCTAATTTGCTGTTTTTTGGGTTTTACCAATAACCTGGTATGTCAACTGAAATTTTCCATTTATTTTTTATATTTTGTCATGTGACCTGAAGCTGGAATAAACTAATTTGGTTTGTGATGTTGTAAATCTAATTTATGTTTTATGATTTAGTGAGCCACAGTCCACTGATGAATTTCACAAACATCTTCATTGACATTTCCATATATACATTAAATTAACGAGACTCTTGAAGTAGTGAAACATTAGTGACAAAAATAAAGTTTAGATTAGATTTTAAACATACAAATTACAGAACATTTTCATAAAATACTTGGCATCTAGAATTAATCCAATCTGATTTTAAAAGTTACAACAAAACAAAATATTCAAAACTGTAATTTTTGATGAAAAATAAATTGCCACCCATCAACAACAATTAGTAAAAGAAAACATTAAATATGTTAAACCTGGAACAAAAACATGTGCAATTAAAGTACTTCTGTACATTGATGCTCTCTCTTTTTCAAACATTATAGGAGGAAATGTCACATAACCAGAAATTGATAAACTGCATTGAACTTAGATCAGTTAAAACTTGACCAACCAAAGTTTTAAAGGTATAAAGTTTCATGCAAAGTTACTTAAATTATGGTGTTTTGCCATTATGTGTCATTTTAAACATGATATAGAGGAAGTGAAACATTTAAAAACATCTCATAATAGATCTATACCAATATAACAATATGCTCTTCAGAAGTGAAATAAATATGTAGAACAGATAATTGTAATATTCAAGTTAGGGTGAATATGCAACTAAAACAAATGTACTAAACATTCCAGCTAGTTGTACATTTAACCCACAACATCATAATGGTACTTATGTTCTTCAGCTTGAATTTACTCTGTTCTCACTGGCACATGTGATTTAACTAGGACATTTAATAAGTTGGTTAAAGGGTAGTGCTACGTTGTGTTGAGTGTTTTCCGTTTTAGCAGCAGGATCTCCTCTTTGAGGGGCTGCTGATCAGCTGGACCGTTTTCTCCTTCTGCTGGTCTTCTTGTTCCTTCAGGATTCTAAAATAAAAGATGATCAGTTCCAACAGGCACACAGACGGTTTTTACCTGAAATCAAACCTGTGATTACCGCACCACCACGTTTTCACATCTACTCCGACTCCAATGGTTTAACATGATATGTTTTCATTACATAAAGTTTTCTGAAATTTAAACAATTTGAGTTTTACAGCCTGATTGTAATATTAGAAATAAAACCAGTAATTACAAATCAGAATTTACTCATAAAAAAAAAGTTAAATTCTTCATAAATTGTCAAAACAGATCTTTTACAAAAACATGAACGCATTCACAGGTGGTACACTTCTGACAATGCGCCAACAGCTAAGCTAATTTTTCACTTGGCCCTATTGCAACCTTTGAAAACACTTGGCATATTTAAGAACATGTTTTATGTTTGCATTAACTGCTTACCTGGCTAAATGCACCATGGACTCGGCCACATTGGCTCCAGAACATGCACTGCATTCAAAGAAGGTCATCTGGCAGTCCTTCAACCAAACATGAAAATAAGATTTAATAAAAGGCAGTAGAGCAGATAAAATGCATTTCCAGGTATAACCTGATTCTGACCCCAAATAAAAATGTAATAATTGTAGGAATTATTTAAAATTAAGACCTTGGCGAGTCTTTCGCCCACTTCCTTCTGAACTTCCCTCTCTGCCTCTTTGTCCGTTTTGTTTCCTAAGAGCATGATGGGTATTTCACCACCAGTGCCCTCCTGAAAAGCAGTAGATGTAATGAGTCTAGGACAGGTAGCTGGTTTCACTGCAGCAGGCTGTACAGGACTGGTTCATAGAGTCATTTTTCAGGAAAACAGACTTTTACTCTGTGGATCCGTTACCTTGACGCTCGTCAGCCACTGTCTGACTGCAGTGAAACTCTGCTCAGCGGTTACATCATACATCACAATCACACCATCAGCTTTGCGAAAGAACTGCTTGGTGATGCTGCGATACCTGCAGGAGGAACAGGAAGTGGACTATAAGTGGACTTTTGGTCACTTCCTCCTAATGTCACGGTGCTTTAAGCTCCATAAAAACCTGCAGAAAGCTGAGGACTTTCATCCAAGAGACCAGAACTTCTCTAAATTTCTACACCTTCGTAATGGAGCCTACCTTTCCTGTCCTGCTGTATCCCACAACTGCAGCGCCACCTGGCTGTTGTCCACAGTTATTGTCTTCACACTGTAGTCTATGCCTGTACACACACACACACACACACCCACACGTTAAAAAAAGATGGAATTTATTTTAATGTTCATCTTCCTTATTTCAGCGCAATCTGATCATTTTGTGATTCACTGAAATATTAAAAATGGCTCCCAAGGCAACAGATGAGCCACTGCTGTGTCCAAACTGAACCAAAGCTGAAAAAAA
>CAEGAG010016269.1:0-15238 GCA_903067065.1 Brachyrhaphis terrabensis | reverse complement strand
CCAGCGGCTCCTGCATGTGGAAGAAGAAGCCACACCTCTACCCAGCACCGCAGAGGAATTGATCCGATCGCCATTACGGTACAAAGTAAGCAATTCACAAAATGCACCATGTAAAGTTTCCTTAACTTGCGGTATCTTATGGCGCAATCGCGGCAAGTCCCCATACGGTACATTGCATGTAGACTTGCTGTGATTGCTGTGGGATACTGTATGGGGCTGTTACCCTATGGGAGGCTGTGATACGGAACCATAAGCAGTGCTTATACCGTACACTACCGGTATATTTTTGCCCCTACCGTAGACATGAACTGTTTTGTGGTGAATACCATACTGTTCAGGTTATTAATAAATGTTAATTTTATGGTTAAAACAAAAATCGAAATTTTTTTTTCCAATATAAGACATACCCCGAAAGTAAGACATATTGGTACTTTTTGGGGTAAAAAGAATGTAAGACACTGTCTTACTTTCGGGTAAGATGAGCGAAACTTCAAAAAAGGGTGATTTCCGTACTCTTTGTGCAAGTCAGGGGAGTCTCAAAATTCACACACAAATGCAGTGCAACCCACATGCCAGAAGTAACTTGTAAATCTAAAGATATTTATGTTTACATCAAGAATACAAATGTGAATCTTGTTCTGTGCATTTGTGAATTATGAGACTTCAGCACCTGTTTCTTCGTCAAATGTTGACCTCCCATCCTAAAGTGTGTGGGAAACCCATCTCACTTCACTCAGTCCAGAAGACTTAGGAAGAGGAGTCAGATTTGCCCTGTTTGATATTTGATCTGATTGGTCAAGTTCTCCAACCCCATTTCCTGACCTCCACTTTCCCTTTTCCTTGTTCAATAGTTCTATCTGGCTACCACAAAGCAATCAAGTAAGTCTGCTTAAATTCACAAGTTTTGTTTTAGCTGCATTTCTTCTGTCTGGCATTTGAAAGAAACAGACACAAAACTCAGCTGTTTATCAGCTGAGGAGAACCAGCATGGTGTCGCTTCACTTTTGGTACTCTTTCCTCTATAGGGCAGAATCAGCTTGGCTCGACTCAACTCTACGTGGTTCTAATGGTTTCCCCTTTTATAGAACAGTTGGACACAGATTGGCTGGGCGGTGGAGTCACTGTTTGCATAACACGAATGGCTCCCTTACATTTATACAACCATTTCTCAAACTCACAACAACTACTGAGAATATTTGGAGCTTTTAAGAACAATGGCCGCAGAATGTTCAACATAACTTCCATGTCTTCCATTGTTATTGTGTTGTGTACAAAAATACATCATTATTTTTCATTCTGGTTTATCAGCAGTTTACAACCTTTGTTAAATTGTACTTGATTACCTGTCTGGGGAATACAGCTGCAAATTAGCATGTTTTTCTACAACCGGCTACCACTCATCTTTCCTTTGAAAACGTCAATTAAATACCGTACTCTGTCTCCTTATACAAGAAGGAAAGATCTAACGGTCTTTGTGTTGTCAATAGACACCTTGTGCTACATTTTCACATACTAGAGTTGTTACTCAACTGTAAAAGAAAGTGCCCCGAACTCTGTACAGTGTAGCCGGGCTCAGTCATGGGGCTAGTAGGGAAGATCCATTTGGGATGAAGGAGACACTTTCTAAATGTACACACAGCTTGCTAAGTCACTTTCTTATGAAAAAGATTTGTGGCTATCGATAGACTAAAACATCTACTATTTATTTCTACAATCTGTTGAGATAAGTAGAAAAAATGAACAGGCTCAGATTTAGATTTCTTCAAAACAGAATCAAACAGAAAATCCACATGTCTGATAAAAGCACAACCCTTTCTTTTTATCAACTTCTATTATACTGTCCTACTTAATTGCAGACATAAACTGTGTTTATGTCTGCATGATCCACATGCTCTACAGTTCTAATATCTACAGTCATTAGAAGTGCTAACATTTCTAATCCTGTAAAAACAATGCTCGCATCAGCCCTGTAAACCTCTCCTGAGCTGCTTTGTCTTTGTGAGGCAGCAGCCACTGTGCATTAGGACTCAGCCCAGCATTTCCACAGCAGCTCTGAAAGTCATTAAAACCTCCACAGACACACAACTGGCTTTCATTTTGTCATTATGGCCCCCATGAAGGCCCTGATTGTTGGTGGGGAGCCTCAGCCAGTGAAACAGTACCATAGAGGGGGAGGGAAAAAGGATGAAGAAGGGACCACACATGTCTGCATGGACAGGGGATCCCCTGCCACACTGTGGACTTTACTGAGGCCTGTGGGAATCAGCTGCCTCCGTCAAGCAGCAGAACAAAATGTAAAGCAGCCTGTGCACTTTCTCCTCGTGTGTTTTTATCTTTTAACATTTGTTTTTGAGCTGATTGTTTTCTGGTCAGAGTTCAGATTTGATGTACCAGTTCAGAATTTTGTGTTTGCCGTGTGTTGAGAAAAATATAACTAAGACTTTTTTCTATCATTTTAAATTAATTTCAAAACTTTCTTTAACAGACAAAAGTAGAAGTCTTCAGTATTAATCAACTTTCAGAAACATATTTAAAAATATAACACAGGCGAAGGGTGTGTGACAGGGCCTCTGAAGTTGCTGCTGGCTGGTCGGTCAGAGATGGGGTTTCTGTAAAAAGCTCTGGTTCTGAAAAGTGAAGACTGGAGATTATTATACTGGAATTCTAAAACACCATTAAAAAGACAACAGTCGGGATGTGCTGTGGTGGTGCAGGGGTTAAGCACAACCCACATATGGAGGCCTTAGTCCTCGACGTGGTTGTCGCAGGTTCGATTCCCGGCCTTGCAACCTTTGCCACATGTCTTCCCCTTCTCTCATTACCCGCTTTCCTGTCAACTATTAAATAAAGGCCACTAGAGCCAATAAAACCTTAAAAAAAAAAAAAGACGACAGTCAGAGCAACTCAGTAAACACAGATTTTGTTAAATGTGTGAGTGTGCAGCTATTTGATCTGATACACTTCAGATAGGAGATATGATTAATAAATATCTAGAGTAAATTCATACACAGGTGGCACAGCCAGCATCTTACGATGTCTCTGTCCTCCTGGCCAGCTGTGGCTACTAGCCAGTAGCTTCCCACCATCAGTGTGTGAATGTGTGTGTGAATGGATGAATGACTGAATGCGTGAAGTGTTTGGCGTCCTTCGGACTTGATAATGCGCTGTACCATGCGTTCACCATGCATATCATTCAGTCCCACAAGCTTTAAAAAATTTGGACTCTGTTTCATTAAACAGATGAAAACATTGTACAATAACAGTTTAGTCTAATAAAATCTTTTGAAGTAAAAAAGAGCCTCATCAGCTGTGGCATTATGGATGACAGTTGAAGTGGAAGGCTTGTTTAAAATCAAATCTCACTGAATCAAAGCTACAAAGCCTGAATGAAGCAAACACCACTGCAGCTTTCTCGACTTGTCCTTTCTGATCTCTCACTGACTTGTCTGTCATGTACAGGGACTTTCTCTAGGTTCCTGAGGGACAGTATTAGAAGTTTTGACTTCAACAGTATTCGTTTGAAAACCACCTCCCTCTGACTCCACCCCTGATAGCAGTTATCAGGGTGGAGGGGTCATGCAGAGTGGGATTAGATGAGAACAGAGTCACTGCTCTCTCTAGATGGAGCCATTTTATGCAGTTCTATTATTAAACAGTTAAATGCCTGTCCAGCTGTTTCATTCAAACTGTAGTAAACTTTGCTAAACATTCAAATGTTTTTATTTTGAGTATTTGTTTTGTTGTTGCATCATTTAAAATATGTACAGTAAGCATTCTTCTGTCTCATGATTACCAGCTCTGAAATTGGTTACTTGGACCGACTAGAAACTGCTTTTATTTCTCTATAAGGAGCCGCTGCTATTAGGTTATTAAAACACTCCTAATAGCAGCCATTTTTCCACTTATTCAAAAAGGCACATGCCTAGCCACAACATACTGATAAAGCAACAACTTCCTGTCTGTAAAAATAGGCTGAGTACCATCCCAATGGGAATTATGCAGTTAAATTTAAACTTGTTCTCTTTAGAGCTTGCTTCAAAAATATACAGCAAAATAAAAGATGTAGAATTTGTTATCTGAAACTGATAGTTCTATGACTGTGTCAAGACTGGCTGACTGTGATAGGTCTGAACAAAGCCTGACCACACAGGGTGGTCACCAGCAGCCTGTGGGGCAGATGTCTTTTGATGTTTTCTACACCATGACTACGGTGGCAGGAAGAACCCTGATACCGATCAGATCCCTCGAGCTCGGCAAGTTTATCTTCCTTCAATGTTTCTTAAATCATGATCTGCCCAGAAGAGGAAGTTACTCACCTTTCTGCCCTGAAGTTTAACCCTAAACTAAACTGCAGTAAAGAGACTGTAAACATTTTTAACTGTGCAACAAAACTTAAATTGTTTTTTTTGTTGTTTGTTTGTTTTTTTACAAAGGTAGCAAAAACAAGAACTAATTCCGTCTGGTCAGGAAGCACCAGAGAGAGCAAATGTCTCTGCTCTTGCAGATATGTATCGGCTCTGCAGCCTGGAATCTGAGCTGACAGCATCTTGCACTCATGAGACTGTCCTGTTGAAACCGTCTCCAGTCAGAGGTTTCTTCAGGTTTCTTGCAAGACTGAATGCTACTGGACAGGACTGCTTCCTGCTCAAAATATCTTCATCTCTTGGAAGATACTTGGATGATATGAATTATGACAACATTTACTTCCCTTTTGGATTAAGAATTTCTGAATTTGCATTGAATTATCACAAACATCTTAATGTTTCAGTTGCAGGTCAGATAAAAAAACAAAAACAAATCGTAGCATTTTGTGTTTTGAAATAACAAGTACAGCTTGTTCAGAACAGATATGTGGAACAATACCATGGTTGTTACTGACTGAATGAAATAGACTGTAAAAAATATATATTTTACAGCTCCAATTATATTTTATATGTATGCCAGCCATGTTGGATTTTGAAGTCCAGGTTTCTTCCAACATTTAAATGTTTAACTTTCTTGTTTATGTTTTGTACTTTGAGCTTAAAACGGATAAACTTTGTTTTTCCCTTAATGATTTTGGTTAATGTACTTCAGTGCGCTGTTGCTAAAATAGCTTGGTTCCTATAAAGTGTCTTTGAGTTTTTAGAAAAGCGCTTCATAAAGTGTATTATTGTTAAAACAGGTACATTTTTAAAATAAATGCAATAAAGCCTATAGACACCAGATTCACTTGCACCAGGTGAGCAAGTGATTGTTTTATTGTTTTATGTTTGGTGACGATTTCTGTTATTACAGTTTGCTTCACAAGTACTGATTATAATTAAACATTAATTGATGCTTATAGCATTTGTAGAACAATAACATTTTTGAGAGTTTAACAGCTAACAGTGCCAACATCATCACGTTTAAATGCTAGTTGAATCTTTTCATTCAGAATGAGCTCAGTGAATGACAGGATTATATGCTAACACATATTCAGAATTTTATCCTCGGCCCTTTTGAACTCAAACCTTTGAAAGCTTGAAGCTAAAGGAACCCCTCCACCCCCACAGCCCCACAGATGTAGATCCTGCTCCTCTATACTTGCTACATCGTTAAGCCCTTCACTGCTTTCACTCTCACTCACATTATTGTGCTCTTTCCTTTCCCCTTTCTCTTCCACTCCTCGATGTTTTGTCTGCTTATGCAGTAAAAGCCTGCCTCCCCCAGCACATTAAACCACCATGGTAAGGAGTGGATTCATGTGGGTGGAGGTTGTGGAAGAATCTCACTTTGTGGAAACAGACTGCTGTCTGGAAACTGCAGGTATTTCTGGATGTTGAATGGGGGAAAGTTCAGCTTTTACATGAGACCACCAAGACGCCATGTATCTGCTGTAGTAGCCATGCCAGGCCACTATATGGCGCTGTGATTTTAGCATGTTGGCAAAGCCTGCCATACTCTTTTGACGCTTTGCTTCCAGAATCAGTAACCCATCTCTGATGAACCAAGTGTTCTTATACCTCATCATGGGTCATAAAATGTTACGGTTTCATTAAAAACTGACTCTGTGTTAAAGGGGCCGTGACGCTGAGCAGACTGAATAAGAACAAACAAGTGTTTAAATACATCTGTATCAGAAATAAGTTTGAGTTTGGCTCTGATTCCATCACTCCATAGTCATACTGCTCAACATGTTATAGAGTAATAAGGTCAACTATACCTTCTAAACATGTGTTCTTCATCAGGCAGTGAGGAGAGGGTCTCTGCTACCGAAGCCCGACAGTCAGGGGTCAGGTGAACTGAACAGAAGCTAGCAACTAGCAGGCTGGAAACAGGCCTTGACTGCAGGATGCAGCAAGGTGCTATACAGCACAACTCAAATTGTAGGGATGTCCTTGATATATTCTGCAAAGGGTGTGAAATAAAACGTATAAAGCAGCAGTGCAGCTCAAGTGGATTCAACTTTAGCTGCACTGAAAAATTCCAGTTGCAACACATAAAGCCAATAAGGCTCTTCACTGACCAGAGCTAAATTAGTAAAATAATGTGATTGCAAGTCACTAGTCAGCTATTTGGTCATACACAGTAAGCACCAAAGCAAGTGTCAAGTGGTACATATTGGCACAAGTACTAATGTACAATCTAACACTGCAAATATCTGAAACAGGTTTGTTTCAGATATCAAGATTCATTTTAATCCTTTTAGGAGCAGACCACATCAATTTTAGGGATTTTGGGACCGACTGCTCCTTATGGGGCCCTAAGCCTGGGCCCTAGAAGAAGAAGTGCTGGTTTTGGTTTAGGTTTAGGGCCAAGGTGTGAATTGAGATTATGTTTGGTTTGGATAATGATCAGGGTTGGACTACAGAAATAACTGAAAAATGAATGAACATAAATGCAAAGTTCCTGTGAGATAAAAAAACCCCCGACATACTATGTGTGTATGCAGGCGTTTGTATGCATAGATGCATGGGGGTGCGTGGGTGTGTGTGTGTGGTTTCCTGTCCTGCATGGCACTTGGCTGACGTTGTGACAGATCCAGGGTCTCCCTGAGCTCTTGTCCACTGAATGCTGGTGTGCCTGCACATTCACTGCAACCCTGAAACTGATTAGCACTTACAAATCTTAGACATGTATATCAGAACATAATGCACACTGGCTTTGTGAAAAAAATGTAAGTGTACAAAATCTAAACATGTTAATGTTGTGCAGCAAAGACAACTGAGTTGATTAAGAAAGAAGTAAGTTCCCTTGCAAAAAGCAGGACACTGAATGCATATTTGTTGTAAATATAAAACTGTAGTAGTTGTGAGCTCCCCTCTGTTGATTAGTAGTGCTGTATTTAATGGCCCTCATCATATAGTCTAATGTGAAGGCATCACATTTTGTGGTTTATTATCTCAGAATAGTAGCTGTTAGTGAATGCATTCAGATGTTCATCTCTGTAGTCAATGGATACTGTAGCACAAAAAACATGCATAGCCATGTTTTCCTGTCTGAATGACAGCCAGCCTCACTAAAGCCAGTGGTGTAATATATAACCACACCTGAAGAGTTTCTGCTTCCTTTTTGTTAACTGTTTGTGAATGAATGAATTTTCATCGGTGCAGTTTATTTCTCCCCCATCGAGTGTGTTCAACATGCTGTGCTCAGATACGGCTCTTATGCTCCCTCTAGAGGATTCACAAATTTTTTTAGAAAGCACATTTTAACTTGTAGGTTTCATTATTTGAACCACTGATGGGGAGAATGATGACTAAACATATTCCTCATATTTGGGGGGAACAGCATTCAAAAAGCTTTCATTTTAGTTTCTGATTCCTGTAAATCCAGAGCCTTTACTGTATCTGTGTAGTTAGGCATTAAGCATAATCAGTTTAGTTTTAGGATGCAGATATGGGCCAGAGAACTAGAAGTGAGTGTGGCCTCTCCCTTCATGGTGTTTGATGTGCCGACAGCTGGAATGTTACGTGAGCCTGCTGGCGTTGATAAAACCTTTTACAGTCACTTTGCGTTACAGTCGGAAGGAACCAAAGGGCTCATCAAACAAAGCCATGGCAATGTGAGAGAAATGTATGCTTATATAACCAAGGTGTGGGCAGAGCGCTGATCCACCCACACTATGTGGGTGAAGAGTTGGTGTGACTGAACTTTGCAGGGCCATAAGAGGATCTTGCTGTTTGGTTCTGATTGAAGAACAACTTAGATTTAAAAAAATCTGTCTAGCTTCTACAGCGATCCAGTTCAGTGAAGGTTTAACAGATATTCTCAGCAGCAGGCCAGTCATTACTTTGATGACTGGCTTGTGAGACTAATGATATCTCTACTTTTGTTTACACTCAGTTTGCCTGAGCCTCTACAATAGAGAGAGCAGGCAGCTAAACAAAGCATGCAGAGGCTTTTTCAGAGTACTTTTCGAACTTTCAGACCATTTTTAAAGCAAATCTCTTCTGCTCTGCTGTGCTAAACGCACACAAAACAATTAGGTGTGAACAGGCCATTTGAGTGTTTTATTCATCAGCAATAGCTTAATTCCAGTGTCTCATGCTGTTTCTGCTGCAGTTAAAGAGATAACGGTGACCAAGCCTCTCCTTAGCCAAACAGTAACTCTAAATCCCCTCTGGATGTCTGTCTCCAAACGGTGAGGCCGGATCCTACCAGGCCACTCCATCTGTGACAAGCTTTATCCAGCTTCAATCAACATTATGAACATTTCTGCTAACAGTGCAGCTTTATTTTTGGAACATGAGAGAGGTTTTGATAAACAGAAAAAAAAATAAGATTTTGAAATTATTTCTATTATGAACAATAATTTTTCCTCGGTTTATCAATTTTTCACAATTCCTCAAATTCTTTAACTTATTGCCAGGAAAACAGGATGTGATAGATAAAACAACACCAGCTTTTTTTTTTTTCCCCAATGAGCATAGAAGCCTTTTCATTCTTAAAAGACTTTTATTTCCTGCGATGGACTGCTGACCTGTCCAGGGTGACTCCGCCTCTTACCCATTGACTGCTGAAGATAGGCACCAAGCACCCCTACAAGGGATAAAAGTGTGTAAAGTAATAGATGGATGGATGGACTTTTATTTCAGAGTTAAATGGCTTAACAAGCAAAAAAACAATATCTAAAAATGGTCAAGTATATTAGCCTAACATTAATTAAAATTTAACAAAAAGCTGCAAATGTCCAAACAAAGTCTTTACCATCCTTCAAAGAGGTTGGAGAACATGATCACTCTAAATAAATGCAAAAGCTTCTGTGTCTGTGAGAGTAACATATTTAGAGATAATAAAGCAATCAAAACCACAAATGCATCAGATGTGGGTTTTGTACCATTATTAACTGCAGAGACTTTTTAAAGCATTTCCTTAATAAGTTAACAGCTTTATCTTTCTGGGTTTCCTCTGTTTGCACAAGGTCAGGTGACAGACTCGGCCAGATATTTGTGAATGAACAACTGATGAATGCATCAGCAGAAATTCATGTCAGTGTGTCTGTGGCTGTGTGCACACACTTGTGTGTGGGGGGCTGTCCATTCATACATTCCTTGCTCCCACTGTAACCTGAGCCTTGTTGGGGGAGGAATGGGAAGTAGAGGAACGGAGTGGGAGAAAGACAGGCTGGAGTCTCCTTCTGTGTATAAAATCCACCATTCCAGATAAATGACTCAACTTTCCTTGCTGCCAAGTCAACTTGAATCAAAGCAGCATGCGGGCTGATGGACAGGAGGAGCAGTTGAAAGGTTAAGAGGCCTGTTCAACTGTGGGACATTGTACCAATATAATAAATAACCAATAATCATGTCTCCAGTTATCAGTTTATATATCTTTTGTTCCAGTGTATTTATTCCTCTGGTTGCTTGAGCCACATAGCCAAAGATTTACTTTGATCAAAGTATACTTTTGAGCATGATCTTGTTCTACACATAGAATCATAACTTAAGTGTGATGAATGATGATGATCGGTGAATACATCAGACTGGAATAAAAATTATTAAGTTAAAGTAATAAGTTGTTTAATGAGGTGTGATTAATGAGAATTGCGCCTCCTCTAACAACAGGACAGTATGACATTCTGTTTCACTAGACTGGTTTGTCACTACTAATGAAAAGGTGACTGTTGGAGAGCATGCTTCTCATGTAATGGAGGACACACAAATCATTCTTGTGAAGAGGCAGAAGCATAAAGGGCAGAGCCAGATGAGTTCAAACTGCTACTTATCTTCAGCTTGAAGGAATCAAGGCACCCAGCTTACACACTAGAGTTCATCAAGAAAGATGCTAGACTCTTATTGTACAATTATAGAAGACTCCATGTGAAGGCTGTGGTTTATTAGTCTGGTAAAAACCAGTTCTAAGATTTGCTTCATACAGAGGGTCTGGACTTTCAGCTTGGACTCTATAAATTTTACCCAATCACTAACGCCTGCTTGTGACATTTGTGATGTACCAGTTTGGCACAATGGAGCTTACCAGAAATTGCCTGAGCTGTAAACAACCATCTTCCACTGCAAAGAGAGGAGTGCAGATCCGAACGAAGTGACTGTTGATGTTAATTCAGTATTTGGAAGTGTGACCAACAAGGACCAAACGGTTTCCTTCACTACTTCTGCTGCCATTGCTAAAAATACAGGCAGACTACAATTCTACAACAACACAGAAAATCTACGTCATTGTTCATCACTTCTTCTGTTTGCTGATTGGCCTGGTAAAAAATTTCTACCGGACACAATCCGAGTCAATGGAGGTGTGACTTGTTTTTCGAGCAGAATTGCACAGGAAGGCAATGGCCAGGCATGTGGTTTACATACATATATGTAGAGCCAGCTCAGTGGGAGAAGCTTGGTGATGACTGTTGATTGAACCTTCAGGGCTGGAGCTTGTAGTGAGGAAGGAGCTGAGCCAAAAGGTAGTCTGTTTACCCTTATTAATATTCATGAGATATGAATCATGATCAAAACAACAAAAACTCAGGAGCACGAGGATGAAATGACCTCTGTAGGGTGACCAGACTGAACCTTAGAAATAAGACGAGAACTCTAAAAATACAGATAGAGACTCAGCACCAAATGGAACCAATTGAAGCCAATACAACAGAATAGGAAGCTTTTATTGTCATGGTAGCCAGCCTTATTGTAGGAACAGCAAAATTACAAAGGCTTCATTCCAGGCCAGACCAGACATGCTGGAGGGATTTACATCCATAGTGGCTTGGGGAAATTTTCAGTTCTCCTAGAAGGACATGAAAGTTTAGCTAGGTAAAGAATTGTATGGGTTTCCCTCCTGGACCAGTTAACTTAGAACCCAATATGGAATAAGAAAGATGACAGATGGAGAGATGGACTGATTTTGTGACATACGATCCCCAATAATAATCTCTTTGTTAATAATTTATTTTCTGTTCTTCACCTCATTCTTAGTGCATTTACTTTCAGTTGGTTTTGCTTTGTCTTGTGTCACCACTGTTCTTGAAACATTCTTGAAACAAAACATGATCAAGCTTAAAATCCACATGACACTTCTTCCTCACACACTCTTTTATGTTCCTGAGAATCCTCATTGAACTCTTGAGAAAAAGAGAAAGTTGAGGAGAATGTTTGCTCCTCCTCCGGTGGTGTGTTTTAGAGACTGCTGAGATGGCAGGACAACATAATGCTGGTTGAAGCAGCATGGCCCCAGCCTGTGGCTCCCCTCCCCTATGTCTGGTTGCAGTCCTCCTCCATCCTGTGACCTGTAGGCATTTAACCTCTGACCTTCAGGGCCAATATTAACTCTTGTGTGATTGTTCCAGGGCAGCCGACTTCCCCTGGCCCAGGCCCTGAGAACATTCCTGCACTCCGTAGCTAGGAGAGCCTCACTGTCACACCACTGACCTCCTCTATGCTTAGGGTTACCCTTGATCTTCTATACATACTCACACACAGGAACTAACATGTACAAAAGGACTCACACACTACCATAGCTCTGTCAGCACCCTGCCCCCCACACAGGAGTGCTCATGGGGCTGCTGGTCTGTCTCGGCGCTGAGGGCCACCCACTCCGCCTACGAGCTGACAGTTTGACTTCTCTCTGCTACCACAGACACCTGCAGTCATCAGTAACTGCTGCTGTCAGTGGCAGAAAGGATGATTGAGATGTTTACTCTCTGTTCATGTCAGTTTTATATTTCAGTTCAAAGTTTCATCCTATTCTGTTATATCATGTCTTATCACATAATGTGTGAAACTGAGATATTCTGCTCCTAATTTCATTGCAACAAGGAATCTGATGACATAAAACTCTGAAATCCTTATTGACGGGTGTGATCAGGTACCTGATCATATACATCTAAACATTTTCTTCATGCTACAATTTCCCACCCCATGGCACCACCTACCACACAGCAGGCAATGCCTCCTGCTCCAGCCAGGGCCCCATTGTGGCTCACCCCATCATCTCACAGCCCCTCTGCTCATGCTCACCACACACAGACAACTCACCTTCATTCATGGCCCACCAGCATAACAAACCAAGTATCCACCACTCTGCACCTGCACCAGGCCAGACCCCACAGGAGCATTACATGGCATCCATGGCAACATCATCGACTTTGGACACCACTGGTGTAGGCTATCACCCTCAGTGTCAACATGAATGTTAAAGTTCCCCACTGTAATGACCTTCTCATTGTTTACCACTAAATCAGATGAAAAAAAAATCTGAGATACGATCTTGTAATTGAGAGTCAGTCTATCAGTGATGTGAGACTGGGATGAAGGTTCACTTTCCAACAAGAGAATGACCAAAGCAATTCTCTCGCTAAAGCAACACTTGTGTGGTTTAAGGGCAAACCTGTGGATGTGTTGAAATGGCCTAGTCAAAGTTCAGACCTCAATCAAATTGAGAATTTGTGGTCAGACATGAAGGTTGCTGTTCACTAGTGGAAATAGGAGATGGAACAATTTTGTCTTGAGGAATGGGAAAAGTCCATGTGAAGCTCACAGAGACCTGCTGACTGCTGCAAAATGAAAACATACTGTATTTAGGGGAATGAAATATTGATGCACACTGACTATTTCTGTTATTTTGTCATACTTGTTGTTTGCGCCACAGTAAACATGTGAAATGTTCAAAGTTGAAGGCATGTTCTGTGAATGACATGATGCAAACCCTAAAATAATTCAATCTAATTCAAGTTTGTGTGTAAGACACAATTTGGTAAAGGGGTTGAATACTTTCACAAGATCCTGTACATTAGTGGCAGATAAACAGAGAGCAGTGTTGGTCTGTAGTTTTACTAAAGAAGTTATTAGTGAACAAACAGATCCTGATGATTATTTTTAAACATGCAGATTACACTAAAGGAAGAAAGCCTCAGTTTATTTAATGCTATGTGACTGAAAAAACAGCAAAATAATTTATTTTTTACAGTACACACATACAGTGTCTTGAGTTGCTCACTTTTAGTTTGTGTGTGTGTATCAGTATTTTGACACACACAGTAGAACAGTGGAATTTGGATTTCTTTCCTCCATTGTTTCCAAGTGTAACACTGCAGATAATCTCTTAACAGGCTTTTACTGATGTTGGGACGAACATGCTTCCATCGCCCTCAGCAAACTTCCTCTGTGGGTGAGCAGTGTGGGTCAGGTAATGAACAGATGACTGTTGTTGCTTTAAGGTAGTTAACTTCCCCCATGAACACTCAACATCTGCACAGTGTTTAGGGAAAACCCCGGCAGGTGAGTGTAGGCAGCAGAGCAAACACAGGAACATAGTGGAAGCAAACACCTCTCTTAACTGAAACTTTGGCAAGACATAAAAAAGATATACTGAACTAGGAGATGAGAACACATTACTTCACAGAACAGTTTGACATTTTCTGAAAAAGGCAGGTATCGTTAAAAAAGATAAAACTATGTAAACAATAGCATCAGTTTTGAAAAAAGGAATGTTTATTTGTTTGCTATTGCTTTTTCAATATAATTTGCTATTTGCATTTTAATATAAAAGACATGTCAAAACATTTATACCCTTCTCCATAATCAATGGAAAATTCTTCACTGTAATTACAGTGGTCAACTCCCCCACTGACCAGCATTTTCCATGTGTATTTTGCAGGATTCCTCTTTTTGCCTTGCCTTTGACAAGACCACTTCAAAATGTTACTTTCAGTTGGAAAAATATGTTAGTGAAAATGGAAAATAATTTTAATTCCAAATGAATAATAATGGACTGCGACAGACTGGCGAACTGTCCAGGGTGTAACCCGCCTCTCGCCTGAAATAAAGATAGGCACCAGCACCTCCTGACCGCACTAGGGACAAAGGTATACAGAAAATGTATGTATGTATGGATAGATGGATAATAATGGAGTGACTAAAGATGTCAAAGAAATTAGTTTTGCAATGCATAGGGAAAGAGTCTTGCTTTTCTAAAACATATTAGCAGGAATGTGCGAAGATGAAGAATAGAAACAAAAATAATTTATTTTCCCTCAGTGGGGAAATTTAAGTGAACCAGCACCAAAGGAACAGACAAGCCAAAGCATCTACATTTAAAAAGTAAAAGTATAAAACAGAGTTAAAAATAACATGCTATACAGTACAGGGAAATTTACAACTTAAGTTATCAATAATAACTTATGTTGATACTATAATGCAAAGAAATGTGCAAATGAACAGAGTAATTTTAAAAAGGTGCAAAAACATTAACATGTCCTTGTGCATTAAAAAACAATTAAACTATTTACAAGAAGAGAAAATAAAACTGTGCAAATAACAGCACTGTCATGAATGAGTGTTGAGGTGGAGGTGAGGCAGACGCTGAGGACCCAGGTTAACGGTAGGATTGAGAAGTTTAATGTAACCATCAGGCACAAAACAGTCCACAACTGTGGCAGCACTGCTAGCAGGAACACAGGGGCTAGATGCAGGTAGCGCACAGCGAACGAGTGGAGACAGCAACAAACTGACGAAACTCAGACGAGGACCCGACAGAGAACAAAGACAACGGAGGGACTAAATACACAGAGAGGCAATCAGGGAAACAAGACACACCTGGGAGTAATCACGGGGAGGACTGGACAACACGGAGAGCACAGAGACACAGAACTAGAACTAAACACACCGAAAAACACAGGGAACTCGAAAATAAATGCAGAAAAACACAGGTCACGAGTCACGACAGTACCCCCCCTCCAGGGGGCGGCTACCAGACGCCCATACAAAACCAGTCCAGGGTGGGCGGAGGGGCGCCGGAAGGAGGGCCAGAGTCCAGAAAACGAAAACAA
>CAEGAG010016265.1:0-14200 GCA_903067065.1 Brachyrhaphis terrabensis | reverse complement strand
TGAACCTACTATTCAGCCCCTAACCAGAGCTCACAAGCAGAAACGGTCGCAGTGGGCCCAGCCGTACATGAAGATTACATAGCAAAATCATCTTCATGCATGACAATTACCATCTCACAGTACTGTGTCATTGGCTGCTATGGGCAGAAAAGGGGAGAAACTCATGGTGTGGTCACCATCCTCCTCTGACCTCAACCCTATTGAGAACCTTTGGATCCTCAAGCAGAAGATCTGAGGGTGGAATGCAGTTCATATCAAAACAGCAGCTCTGGGAAGATATTCTGACATCCTGCAAAGAAATTCAAACAGAAACTATCCACAAACTCACAAGTTCAATGTTTGCAAGAATTGTGCAGTGATATCAAAGAAGAGGTCCTATGCTAACGTAACTCGGTCTGTTAAGATGTTTTTGATTGAAATAGCTTTTGATTTTAGTACATGTGATCACTTAATGCTGCACATTCATAATGACCATTTGCAGTTCTTTATAATCCATAAAATGTTTAGAAAATCTGCTGTGCATAATAATTTAGAACAGTGCATTTTGAGTTTTTTATTTTTGAAAAAAATACTGTTCTCCTGGGGAGCTTTGTTCAGTAAAATTTGATTTATACTGTAATAGTTCATGACTTGAAAATTATACTGTCCATCATTTGCATTGACCATTTAAGAAAATCTGAGAAAATATCACTTGCATAATAATTTGGAACACGGTGTATTGACACTAGAAAGAGAAAGGATATGTTGGTTTTGTACTATTTAATTTTAGATTTATGTAGAGCTGCATGATATGTCAAATCTTAATTATTACAATCAATGACAACAATATGAGCATCACATGAGACTGCTTGAGCTCATTAAATATTACATGTTCATTCTGTGCATGCCAGTATCATCGGTTTGATATACCTCATGTAAAATAGAAGAAAGTTACTCAGTTCCTAAAACTCAAAGATGGGATGTAATGATGGAAAAAAAAAAACAGAGATGAGAGGGGAAATGTGGATTAAATCCATCCAACATTGTCCTTGTGATGTCAGAGTTCTCCAACTCCAGTGCTCCACAGTCCCTGTCCTGCAACTTATTGCTGCATCTCTGTTCCAACACTCATTAAATGAATGACTCATAATCGTCTCTGCAGAATCTGATGACATGCTGAGCTCATTCATTCAAGGTTTGATGGAACAGGGATGTTAGTAAGCGTTTGCCGAACTGTATCGAAGAATTCTATTTTATATCATCCAGCCCTAGTTTTATGTTTATACCAAACGGTTACAATAGCAAATATTTTTCCTACTCTATTGTGAATGTGAATTTTGTTCCAGCACTTGACCTGCCAATAATGTGCCAGAGCCGATCTTTGGCCAATTTGTTATTTTCTTCTTCATTAGAAAGTTTGTGTATGGCTCTAGCAAGGCTTCAAATTTGGACAAGTTGGCATTTTTGCTTAGTCGCTGATTGATACAAACAAATTGAATGTGTTTGTCTTGTAGTGAACTAAAAATATGTACATTCAAGCAGCCATCATAGCAAATATTAGTAGTTTTGCAGACTTAGTTCCTTTCAAATCATCATGAAAAGATTTAATGGAGAGACAGAATTAGTCAAACCGATGAGGAAGGGTGTAAAACAATGTTTGGATTCAGGGACATCAAAATAAATGAGCCAGTTGTTCCAATGCCCATTCTACCTGGTACATTTATCAGTGAATTTTTACCATACTAGCATTGTGGGCGAACAGGTTTTGTAGCTATGGAATCAGAGTGGAGGAGCCTAAGAGAAGCTCGGACAGTAATGCAAATGAGCGAGCTGTGACTCATGGGAGTAGAACTTGCCATAAACCTCACTACATTTTGAACATTATTTGGACAGCGGAGTACTGCTGTGTGTGGGAATGCATGTGTGCATCTAGCTCCAACTTGTATATTTAGTTGGACAGATCTTCAGTGTAAACTTAAGTTAGTCATGAAAACACTCTGACTTGGAGCTAATTTACTTCTAATTATGTGGTGTAATAATGGAATCTACTGTTCAATTAGCCTTTTTGTGACAGGTTTGTTCAGTACTAGGGTTGTTGTAAAAGAATATTTTAGTAATCGAGTAATCTATCGATTATTCTTGCGATTAATAGAGTAATTTATAAAAAAATTTTAGAAAATAAAATATTGGTAAATCTGGTTTAACACTGGTGTTACTATCGGATATCAATATCAGTCCAGTTTTTCCATTTTTGAGCATCCTTAACAGTTACTTTTCTGTAGTTTAGAAAACTAACCTGTAACAGCAATAGGTCACTTTCTAAGTTAACCTGAAGAAAAGTTATACAAACATCTGACAAGCGAACGAACGTAAGATGGGGGTGGAGGGGAGGAAATTGACCAGGGGACAGACGAACTTAAGTCTGGGGACCAGTAGACCAGGGGACGAAAGTAAGAACGGGGGGGGCTTTCTCCCAAAGGAGAAAGGTTGCCGTGCCAGTCATTTTAAGGATGCCTATTGGTCCCCCAAAAACGATGAAAACCCGGGCATTTTTATCAATCAATGAAATCCCCATGGGCCGAACTTGAAAATTGGACCTTATGCCGCTAACAGTTAGCATTCGTCAACAACTCAGAGGCGGAAGTCAGATCTCCGTGCAATGCAAATAATGTGTATAGCGGCCGGAACACAGTGCGCTAAATAATAATGACTCAGACATATATTCAGTACAATATATTTTGGTGATGGATGAACATGTTACTGAACTGTGAGACATGGATTTTACCAGTTGTGAAACCAGCTACTTCACCTTCCCTTTGGTTTTGATGCTCAAAAATATTTTTTTTAGTTGTATGCTTTTCTGTTGGTTGACCAGCAACCAACAGATGTCTTCTACATTCTACCTCAACAGTCTGCTTGGCCTCTGAAAGGCCTTACCGTTGGGACTTCCCACAATGCTTGTAGTCAGAGGGAGACGTCCTCTCAGCATGAGCGGGGCAGGAATGTGGCCAGAGTGTGGGAGCGAATGTGCGGACAGAGGAGAGGAGGGGAGGGGGGTCACGAATCAGAGAGAACCATTAAGGGTAGGGAGGGTAGACGAGGGTCTCTGCAGAGGGCAGCAGAGTTTCTCTTTAGGGGTCTACAGGTAGGGAAGTGTCTCAATAGGGAAAATTTGTGCAACAATACATTTTACAGAATCACATTCTGAATCAGCTTTTCAACAGGAGGCCTTATTGGTCCCAGCATTTCTAACTGTAGAAAACTTTTAATAATCCTAGAAGACATTTAATTTAAAATTTTGAAAGATTTATCTGGTCTCAAATGAACCACTTGGCCTTATTAGAGCCAAAAAAAGCAACCAAGAGCTAATTGGCAGCTGGACAGACTAGCAGGTTCTAAACTCTTTAAATATTTTGTGCCTTTACGGTTTCTTTAGCATGACAAACTCCCTAGACTGAATCATTATTAGCTGCCTGTGACATGAGCTGGTTACCAGTAAAAAGGTATATCAAGGTTTTAAAAAGTCAGCTTCAAAACCACTAAAACCTTTCATCTTTCCTGCAGCTTAAAAGCTTTTTAATGAGATGGAGTTTTCTCCATCTGGACTGACCATAAGTTGCTAAGCACTGCAGGCCAGCTCGCTGAAAAAAGAATAACCACTCTCTGTGATTAACACAGTTTTTGTCTGATTTTACTAACTACTAACCACGTTTTGGTATTATCTGTGTTTCCAGTGCAGCAGTACTCCTGCAGGAGGAGAACCTGCAGTGTCAGAGGACATAATCTATGTTAATGGCTCGTATTTCAGACACAAAATCACAAAAACAGCTTCAAGGATGAAAAAGTTCTGGGAAATAAAGCGATGGAGAAAGCTTTCAGGAACCGTATTGTAGAAATGCACCATATGCTGCTGGTTGTTGTAATTCCTCAATAATTTAACCAGAAAATATGAACTTTCTGTAGGAGCAAAACTGTAATGTTAAGCAATAGAGTGCAGATTTGTTGCGCAATCATCAGAAGATATGTTGCTGCACACATATGTCCTTAGCTGCGCACACCTGTGGATGGCTTCTAGAAGTTAGCATTAGCTCAGGTTTTGGTTTGTCATACCAGACTGTTTTAATTGGTCACACACCAAATATTCCTGAATTTGCATTAATACACACACTGTGGCCAATCAGCACCAAGCAAATTAAATGGCTCTCCAGGATTGGTTGCTTTTCAGTTGGCAAACAATACTGTGTAAAGCTGCAGTGGTATTTTGGTATTGGTGTTTTAGCTCCATAGCTACATTTTCTTTTGACAATTTTAGATATGCTCTATGTGAAAAAAAATCTACAAATAGGCGGGTTTTCCGTGACTAACGTGGAGTTGCATTTTACAGAAAAATCTGAAAGCAGAATCTGTAAATACTGAACTGCGATTGGGCTTGGGTCCACACTGCATAATGATTTATGCCTTCTACCATTTTAATTTCAACCATAGGCTTAAGCAAAATTATAGAATAGACATCTGCTAAGCTTTGAAGTAGTTTATTGATTTTGTAGTATTATCCCTTTCAGCTGTGCTGTTTAGAGAGTATAGCAAACTAATATTAGCTGGATAGCTATTTTTTGCTTTGTTTGCTAGCCTGCAGTCAGCTGCTAAGCAGATATGCCTTTGATACCTCACCAAATGAAGTCTTAAAAGTTAGCTTGCATGACAGTAATGGTTGCCAGTTAGTCGTAGCCTTTATTCATCTAGATGACTGGCAACACATGGTAGCAGGCGGAAGAGATTCATTGCTCTGTACTTTGTACTTTTTCTTACCTTCGATTAAAAAAAACTTTACACCAGTGGTGCACCGATCAACCAGATATAAGAATTTTGCTGTTTTTTTTTTAATTCTTCACATGATACTTTTACTTTTTAAGCTGCCAGTGAGTGCATTTAGCCTGCCTTCTATTTTAAAAGATCACAGTATGTAGTTTAAATACAGTCACAGTGCACAAAATGGTATGAAATTTTGTTTATGGCAGTAAGCAGCTCAGCAAAAACAGTGTGAAATCAAATACAAAGACACATCCAAAATTATGCAGACTTATTTTATTCTGACATTTTAATAGAGATGCACCAATTGATTGGTTCTGGCTGATGATCAGCAGGTCAGTTACTGAAAAAAATAAGATGTTTTATTGCCTCAAAACTGAGAACTCCAACCATTTTCGGTCAGTGAATGCACCAACTAGCAGCGGATTCCTTGCACTTTGTCATGTTAGACAAAAATCTAATAAAAATTAAAGCCGCAAGCAGCGTTGGAGGCCCTCGCCTTACATATTAATATTCAATATTAATATGTAATACAAGATAAAGGTATAAGCACCGTCATTGAAGCACAAATTATGCAAGTTTCTTTGATTAATTTTCTTGTTTTTAAGCAAGCATTATTATTATTTGAATAATAATGCCATTCAAATTATTGTAAAATACTTATCCTTAGTTCCAATTTGACATTTTTCTATCAATATTACACCCCTTTTTGCAACAAGAGGTACACAGTTGCTGGTCTTTCAGTTTATTGTTTCATTTCCTTTAGAAGATCGAGTACTTGTGTGAGAAAGAGCTCTTGTTGAGGAGACGGAGGGCAGATGGGCAGAGATGGAAGCGTGAGGTGAAGTGTGTGTGTGTGTTAGACGGAGTGAGCCAGGGAGCCGATTGCTAGGCCTGCTGCTCGAGCTGGCCGCCACACATGGCACCGTGCCCAGCTTACGCTAGCAGATGTGTCACTAGTGACTCAGCTGTGTGTGTGAGCGTCCACGTCTGGGACACAGACACCCACCCTCTCGCTCTGTGAAGAGAGGGAGTTGTTTAATGACCCCCCACCTCTTTCCCCTCACTTAGAGCAGTAGATCTGTGTGGCACCCCTCTCTTGTCCTGTTTGCATTGCCACCTCCATTCTTGTGACGGACACGGTGAGGCTTCTGTCAGCACGTTTGTATATGACAGAATGTGACAGTGTACACATGTCGCCTCCCTGGGGATGGAGGGGCATCGTCTGCTGACCAGAAGAGCAGAGGAGCCAAAAGTGAGGGTGATGAGTGAGGAAACGCTGGGCGGATCAGCAGAAATAGCTGCGACTAGTCCTAACGATTCAATTCAGGGTCAAGGTAAAACCTGGGAGGAGAAGGAAGGAGCTGCATATTTATTGTTCTCAGGCTGAAGCTATTCAGCGTGGAGAATGCGGAAAAGTTTATGAGTTCATGGTAAATATTTGAATGACCTGGTTTTGGTGAGGACAGGACACCGGTTGTAGATTCTGAAAGTTGAGTCTCTGTTGTTGTTTCTGTCAGGGAAGATGCCTCACATCAAATGCTGAAGCTCTAACTTTAGCGACATGCGGCATTCCTCGCATTCTGTGTGCACCGAGAGCTAATCATGAGTGCTAATACAGGGTGTGGCATGCTAAAAAATTTTTTCTCAGAAAGTCACCTCAACAGGTGAGTGTTTCCTGAGTCAGAGGGGAGGTATGGATGTCTAACCGATGTCATTGTTCTGAGCATTGAGCAAGTCCATATTTGCATTTGTGTTATTGCCTCATGTTCTGCCTTTTGTTGCATCACAAGCAGAGACATGAACAGCCAGTTGTACTGCAGGTTTTTGTTTTGTTGTTATCAATAAAGACCCAAGTAAAACATGGACGTCCTCAATTTATTATTGACCCTAATAATTCAGTAAACATACTTCACTGCTAAAGGTATTGCACTTGAAATGCAATGTAATACAATACATAATATATAATAATATAGTAATTATTATATACTGTATGGTAGAACTGTTGCCATTCAGCTTGAAGGTTATTGGTTTAAATCCCACTCTGAGGTCTCTCTGCATGGAGTTGCCAGGTTTCTCTATTCAAACATGTGGGTTTTTCCCAGGTATTCCAGCTTCCTCCCACAGCCCAAATACATGATTAAAAGGTTAGTTAGTTACTCAAAATCGCCCAATGAGTTTCTGTATCCTTTGTGTCTCTTTGTATCACTTTGGAGAACCTAACCCGATAGATCGCTGGAGAGGATTTGAGTATATTAATGATTAAAGTCTCCAGGTGTGTGCTGCTTCAATAAAGTTTTGTTTGGCTCTGTTCCCATCATCTGTACTTGAGTAGCTGTTGAAACAAGGCCTGCGTGACATCAGGAAAACATGTAATTGTGTTATTATTTCTGAATATTGTGATGACAAGATTGAGTATAATTAACCTCTATTTTCCTAACTCTTTTCTTTTTTAATTATTACAATTGCATCACTATTTTTAGGCATCTTTAACATCTCATCCACTAAAAAGGTACATTTGGCTTCCATCCAATGGCAGTTAGCAACAACCCGATTTTCAATAATAGTCCATATAAAGCTTATGGTTTCCCGTGTTTGAGGTTGTGATTTAAATTTTGTCTAACTTGCTTAAATTTTCAAGTTACAGATGTAAGTTGCAAATACACTTTGTGATGAGCAAGTTATTAGGTTAACTTATATAGGCCTAGACTTGTAGGGGTTCTGAGTAGAGAAAAAGTGAGTGCCTGACGCCTTAAACACACTCAACAATAAATATTGCATTGTTTGAAATATTAATATTACTGATCTCTGTAAAATATTTGTAATATATTACAAATACAGTGCTGTTCCATTGAAAGCCTCTGGATCCAGTGACATTACTTGGTAACAGTTCTCCTGCAGTGAAGTGTTAATTGTTAGCATGTGAATGTAACAGACTGAAAACGTGGCACCAAAACCAGCCCAATAAAGAGGAGCTGTAAGATATTTGTGAAGCAAAGTCAGAAATGCGTAAAAGTGACACTTTTAAACCGTGTTAAAGACTTTTGTGGGCGATTATCACTGTTAGCACAGCCTCTCTATGTACTTAACAGATGGCAAATATTTGACCGTGTCTTCCTACCAGCTCTTGACATTTCTAGTTCTTGCACATTTTATGACTGAGACTTATAAACTTATAACTATTTCTGAAAGCCACTTTGTTTATTAGCCAAAACTAATTTCTTGTCTGATGTAACTTTAAAAGCTCTTAATGTTTGCTCAAAACACACAGCAAGAATTATATGTAAAACGTAAATCTATTAGATTACCATGTATAGTTTAATTTGATCTTTTTGGCTGCAAGCTTAATCCTATAGACTAAAATCGGCCAAAAGATGATCTGCAGCAACACAAAATCAGGGACTCTGGATCAATGACTGTTACTGCGGCATCAACACGATATCAGTTCTATGATTGACCATCTCTTTTGGATACAACTGGGATATCGAATTGGATCCAGGCCATCTGTTGTGCATTGGATAAAATAGATGTCACTACAAAATAATAAAGTTGACACTGATGGATTCAAAGAAAAGTATAAATCACTAATTACTGCTTTGCTATCTGTAACTTCTACTTAAAATTCGATTGAAGACGTCTAGATAGGTTCTTATTTCTTTAGGGTTCCGATGAATCATCCTGATAGAATTTTAGACATTAAAAACAAAAAATAAGTCAGTGGAAAAATATTTTTCAACAGGTTGTGTTCCCAAGTTTTACATTGCTCTCCTGATTTAGTTTTTTCAATCACCAGCAGGGTGCAAATTGTGATCCTGTGTGAAGACACATGGCGGTTTTTCTACTATTGACAGTTAGCTGCTGCTTCTTCACAACGTTGCTGATGGCCGCTCGTTTTGTGTATTCTTGCAGAAAACTGCGGGGAGAGGTGGAAATAATGTGTCTGATATCGCCCTAAACAAATAATGGGCTGAGGCAGCTCTTGAGATGGAAGCCGAGCAGACGGAGGGCGGATAGGAGAGAAATAGAGCTAGAAAGAGAGACCAATACTCTATTTTGACTGAACTGCAAAATGGGATTTGCATAAATAAGGCTGAAACATCAGCAGGGTCTCTTTTGCAGCCAACAGCAAGGCTAAGATGAGGGAAAAGAGATGATTTGTGTGTTTGTACGTGTGGGAGATTTTTTTTTTTTCCTCTCCTCATTTTAAAGTGAAAACAAGCTGGCAGCAAGGTCAGAGTTTCCTTCTTCTTTTAATCCTTAACCTTACCTGTGGAGAAAACTGCCGGAAACGACGGTGATGAAAAGCTCTTATTTCCTCTCTCTCATAAGGAGATTTGCTGACGTAGCTGGGAGGGGTCTACCCTTTAACCAGAGTACGATGACTGTTACATAAGCATAAAATAAATAAACCCCAAATCCAATCAGACTATTTTCCGCTTTCCTTTTCATCTGACGCTCCATATTTATAGGAAAAAATCTCATATTTGGAGCCTCATTATCTTGTTTTCCCATTACCTATAATGAACTTGAGCGCTACGTCTTCCTCATGATAGACTGTTCAGTTTCTTTTACTGCAGAAAAAGTGAGATTGATCTCTCCGATTACTTGAATGAAGCTTTGTTGTCTTTGTGCTTGTAGAGTACACACCTGGTGCGTTTGTGCATCAGTGTATTCCTCGTGACAGTCATGTCAGCAAGCTCTCCAATTAGTGTCTCGTTAGTGGGGAATTAGAGGCAACAGATGATTGACACTTCATACTGTTTGTGCCTCTGTGCGGGCACATCCTCGCTTCAGACATATTTGTGTAAAATTCGTGTTTAGGCTTTGATGGAACCGCTGGAGGGCATACATGCCAGTTAGGGCTGAATGAGCTGGAGGCTGGACCTTGATTTGCTATAAATTATGATTCAAAGAAACAAAATATGATTTTCTGTGGATTAGTTTTTGGAAACGGCACAACTGGCTTCAAGACCTTGCTTGGAGATTTTTACTGACTGGAGAAACAGAGGATGAATCTGAAAGTGGAAGATTTTAAGTACTGGTTAAGGCCTCCTGCATCAAAGCAGGCATGAAGAGATTGCCTCTTTCCTCCACCTCTAAAAACAACTTAACTCCAGCTCAAGTCTGTGTGTATCTCATATTAGGCAAATTATGAAATCTCAACTTGGATTCTCTTGTTTATTTTTCTTTGAAGGTGCAACGCATCTAAAACATCCAGGTGGACCAATGTCATTCTTAAGTAAATTTCATTGACTAGACATTGATATATTGCAGTGAAACGATGGACCAGATGTTTATTGTAGGTGTTTGAGGTTGTTTTATACCGGTGTTACAATGTCTGACTTATATGTCTGAGTCATGTAAATTCCTACATCTGTACCAACCCACTAAGGTCTAATAGATTTAGTTTTTGGTGTTCGTGGACAGAATCTTGAGGTGTAGTCATGAAAAAAAAGATATCTGGTTTGCTTTTTTGCAGATGATGTGGTTCTGTTAGCATCTCAGCTGTTTGGAGCCGGGCGTGAAGCAGTTGGGATAAGAGTGGGTCTCTTTACCTGTCCTGTTGACTTTATGCAGTGGAAAAGCTTTTCTAAGGCACCATAATGGACTAAGACTATTGGACTGCAATATTAGGTCTCAAAAAGATTGAGCTGATCTGTTTAGTTAGTTTTAAGTGGTAGCTTTTGCTGTTAGTGTCGCCTAGATGGGTGACTATTTTATAGTTTATTTAAATGTGATGTAAAGAAACTATACGCCTCCAGTGGAAACCATTATTATAAATTGAATGGGAATCTCAAAAATTAAGGGGACTTGTCCTTTAATCTTCTTTGTAATTCACTGTTCATTACTATCCAGATTTTTGAAAAGCACTTTGCGTGTGTAGTCAATATGCTTTTTATATTTATATTTCCCAAATGCAATAATTATTTCGGTCAGCTGTCTATGTCTGCTTTCTTCCAGTTCATTGAAATCCTGGAGGTTCCCATATGTATCTTGGGAGACAATAGGGCTGCACTGTATTAGAAAAACATAAGGTTGCAATATTATTGTTGAATATTTCAGTGATGATTAACTCACATTTTCATCGCCTTTTTATTTTCCATCTTTTTTCAGCATCTTGATGAATATCTGTATCAGGTTTGGGCAGTAGGAGCCCATCCAGCAGTCTACATGTCTAATCTTCATGCAGATTATAAAAACAGGGCAACTTCTACATCTCTGCGTCATATGAGAGATGTAGAAGTTGCAATCTGGCATAGTGAAGCACTAAATGAAGTCTAGTTACACTAAAGCTCAGTAATTTGGATTGTGGATTTTATTTGATGATCAAGTCTTTATGGTCTCTCTAAAATTTTACGTATTCTTTGTTATTTTTCTTTGGGCCAGCTTGTGTCTAATCACTTTTATCTCTGCCTTCTACCTTCATTAGCTTAGTCTGTTGAACTTCCATGATGCTGAATTAGCTTTGGCTTGAAACGAAGCTAATCTTACGCCATTTTGGTGACACATTTTTGTAAATAGCAAGGAATGAGTTCAACATCTGTCTGAAGAGGAGCCTCTCTGGTGTCCCACAGTTTGATTTGGTTTCGGTGAAGCTGGCTTCTGTTTGTGTGTAGCAGCGATCTGCGGCGCTGACGGTTGTAAATCACTCCTCCTGTAGACCAGCTGAGAGGAGCGTGTTGCTGTCCAAGCAGGAGCCGCTGTGTTTGTCTGCCCCCCTCTCTCTCAAACACTCCACACAGTCTGCCTCTCTCCAGGGGAACTCTGGAGCCAGTTACAATGTTGAGTGTTTTTGGAAAAGCTCCTAAATATTTGCAGGATGACAATGTAATCCGACTGCCTGGGCTGCCTTCTTTTTTAGAAGGATTGTGCTCCTCGTTGTTCAGACACTGGCTAGTTTGGAGTGGATTGCAAACCTGGGCATTTGATTCCTCGTGATACTTTAAATTCAATCCCTGTTGTCTCAAAGTGTACTACTATGATATCGTAATCATATTACAGATGGATCATCTTAGAGACGGTTCTGTTTTTCATGGGGAACAATGAATTTTCTTAAGTATTTAAACTTAGTAGTAGTTGTTCAGCAGCCAGAAAAAAAGACAATATTTAGTGTTTCTGTCCAACATAGTAAATACTGTATATAAAATAAAATATAATGCCTGAAATATTAGCAAAAGATCCAACTTCACAAAGTAATGATAAAAATATTGTGCATGATGATTTTAATCAATGATAAAAATTCTTTACTTAGAGTTTTGAACCTGAATAAAAGAAAGATCTTTTTGGGATTAAGAGTTTATCACTTCCCAGTCAACACTTTGGACAATTCTGCAAAAGTTAAGCAATTACAAAATTGTGAATTTTGCTTAGAAAATTAAAGCTACAATGAACCTCTATAATTTTCTTCACTCTACTGTGTCATCTGTCTTGAGCCCTTTGGAAACTGTCCTCTGTCTCAAATATGGGCATGTACTTCAGGGAGACTACATCTGTAGGGGTTAAAATTATTGACTTGGAAAATATGAGTTTATGAAGCTTAGAAGATAGTCATCTCTTCTTGCAAGCCTTCCAAATAGACCTTTGCAATATCAACAATGTGCACACTGATATTGCAGACATGATGTACTGTCTTGTTCAATAAATTAGAATATGCGTTCCAGTAAGGCTCGTATGTAAATAACCTTTAGGCTGGCATTAAACATGCTTTTCATTAAGCCAATATTTCCATAACAATGTTTATTAATTGGTCTGATGTAATATTCTAATCTTAAATGTTGTGTTTTCATTATCTGTAAGTGGAAAATCATCATAATTAATAGAAACGTATATTAAACTTCAGTCTGTGTATAATTAAACAATATAATGTGTTTCACTTAGCGAATTGAATTAGTGAAATAAATTAAAATTTCAATAACATTCTACCACAATCCTGGTCACCCTCTTATTACAAAGAAATAATATTCATCCGTGTTTATGCTACACTCACGAAATACAGTACTATAAAAATCTGAATGCTTGTTTTTTCACTGTTCTGTCACAATTCTTTATCTCAAACTTAGATCTTTTGTTGGGTTCATAACTTCAAAAAACTCCACATTCAAAAGGGAAACGTCTTTCTTTCACAAACTGATAGAACGTTCTGTTACGCACCAAAATTCTCTGGAGATAAAAACCTCATTTTTATTGAGCAATAGTGATTTCTCCATAGAGTGAATAAGAATTTAATTTGCTGAGCTGTTCTTCAGAGAGAAACCTTCCATACTCGTTTACGTAATGTGATAATGACCAGAGTTGAATTGGGGTTATCTTGCTTAAAATATATATATATATATATATATATATATATATATATATATACACACCGAACCCTCTGAGTTTGGCTGAGTCCAGTTTTCTCAGCTAGCCTCTTTTTTTTTTTTTTTTTTTTTTTTTCCCCCCACCAACAGGGTCAGAAATGTTTTGCACTAGTCCTGACTTAAAGCCCTAGGCCCCATTCACACCAAGCCACTGTTTAGTCAAATCGTAACATTTGTGTGGATTCAAAGGACATTTTCCCAATCAGCCTCTGAAAATACTATCAGTTTCCAGACAGCGGTCACATGTAAACGTGGTGTTGGGGACATTCAGACCAAAAACTCCAGTGTTGCATTCTGGAATCCAGTTCATCGGTATTGCACATGCCACGCAACATGACAGTTCATGAACTACAACCACAGTTGAAGCATGGCATTTATCAAACTCCCAATGACAAACACGTCCTCTCAGGGGGAGCTTTTACAAAGGATCAAAGATTTATCAATAAACTAACATTCATTGGATTGTTAGTTGAATCAGTCGAATCGTGATTGTGTCACTGGTTTTGAACTTTGAACAACACTTCACTAACGAAAGCAAATTTACTTTAGTTGAGTTTCAGCTGTTGTTTAAAATGCTCACATTGTAGAACAACATGGGTGGAAAATAATGTTGACACTAAACTGATATATTCAATACCAGATCAAGCCTAAGGAAATGAACAACTAATTAACATATATATATATATATATATATATATATATATAAGCAGTGATGGCATAGTTACTTTGAAAAAGTAACTTTAATCAGATTACTGATTACTCCTTGAAAAAGTAACTTAGTTAGATTACTGACTACTTGATTTGGAAAGTAACTTTTTAGTTACTTTCAGCAGCTGCTAACAACGCTCCACCACCTGTGAAAGTTACATTGATCTTTGCCAATACTCAATTGTAAGTTATTTTATAATGGTAACATCAACAATGTGTCTCCAGTCATAAGGTTGAACTGAAGAGGAGATTGTTTAATGGTTACAACAGTATATATAAAAAAAACGTTAGTAATTTGTATTCTGTCCTTAACAGATGTGCTAAACTGCATTAGACAGATAGCGAAC
>CAEGAG010016251.1:0-46581 GCA_903067065.1 Brachyrhaphis terrabensis | reverse complement strand
AACATCAGACGAGGACCCGACAGAGAACAAAAGACAACGGAGGGACTAAATACACAGGGAGGCAATCAGGGAAACAAGACACACCTGGGAGTAATCAAGGGAGGACGGGACAACAGGGAGACTAATAGACACGGAGAACTCGAACATAAACACAGAAAAAACACAGAATACTCAAAATAAAACACACAGAGAACACAGAACATGACAGAAACATCATCTGCAATGAGAATGTAGAGTAATTATGGTAGCAGTCATTTGACAGATCTAGAGACTAATGTGGAATTAGTTGTGGTTAAAAACAAGAAGTTTTGCTTGTTTTACTGCAAAGGTTTCATGCAAGACTTGAAGGGTCTGAAAATCACAAGATGTACAGCAACTCATAATTTGTTTCTTGTCAGTTTTGCGGTCAAAAACTAAGTGCATCTCTTGATCCGATGAACTGCTGAAAATCCCACATTTTTATATGCTGCTGTATTTAGGCATTGTGTTATTAACTGGCTGACAATGGACCAAGACTTAAAGAGTGAATATGAATATGCAGTGAAGCTAGCTAAAATATAATAAGCAGAGTTTGAACTCTCCTGTAGTCCTAAGAGGGGTCGAGTGAACCCATCTTAGGTCCCTGCCTGAGATTTTTACTGTGTTCGCGGTTCTGGTGGGTCACCGGTTTACCTTTTTTTTGTGGTTTCACGAGCTGACGGATCACCCGGTTGGCCGACCGTGACATCTGCTGTGCTCTACCTGAGCGTCGCGCTAAGATGGTTTAAGAGTTAAATTTAGTTGAAACTTTGCCAAAAAGAGTAGAAATGAAGCAAACATTGTTGGAAGACTGATATACCACATGAGTGTGGGAATCTCCATCCTCCACCTCCTATGGATCACACGGGCAGGCTTTGCTTCCCTGCCTTTATTATTTAGCATAATATGTAAAAATTTGCATAATTTGTTGTTTTTCTCTTTTGTCTCTTTCTACCAAAATCTGGATGACAAAAGTCTTCAGTTAAATTTTTTGGGCTCAGCTAGCCATTTTTTGAAGAACAATTTTGTTTACAAAGACTCTAAAACTCATTTTATTTGTTGTTTTGTTTATTTACTTTGTCTTCTAGTTCCAGTGTTAAGTGTTCATCAGAATTTAAAGTTTATTGATCTTTGAGATTATTATGCAATTACCGTTATATTACTTGAAAATAGTTTAAAAACAACAATAGTACCATTTATTGCAGCAACTTCTGGGACAATCTATTGTCCAGAAAAAATTGTTATATTGCTACACTCTGCTTGATAGTTGGCTGACGGCTAGGAAACACTGCATTTGGTTTTCAAGAGGATATTGTTCTGTATTATTGCCGTTTTAGAAAGTTTTATAGACGACTCTGTGGAATAGTCTAAAGAAGTGACAACAGAAATAACTGAACAGTATTATGTGATGGTCATCTCATGTTGTATTTACTTATTTTTAGTAGGTTAGAGTGAGATTGCTTTAGTGCTGGAAGATAGCAGTTACTCTTTACATATGTAAAATTAGAACATTTTTACTTGATACTCAGATGTTTTTAGCATTGCTCTTTTTAGATTCAACTCAATCTATTTTTTTAGTTGTAATTTTAATCACCTTATTCATGTCGCGCTTATTATTTAGACCTCTGAAAAAGAGACAAGACTCGTCTAATGGAAATCAAACAAAAGCAAGCTCCCTCATGTGAAGCTATTGCTTTTTTAGGGATTAACTTGTAAACTGGTTAATCAACTTTTAATTAAATGTTACATTGCGACTTATACTTTGTCACAGTAAGTGTAGTGTTTTCAGAAGCAGATAAAACGAAACGTTCAAGGTATAAATGTTCACAGGAGAAGGCTGGACTTTCTAAGTGACTAAAGAAAACATTGTCTAATCTGGAAATATGATTTTACAGTCATAGGAAGAAAGTACACCTTTTTCGGTTGAAGTTTTACATACCAGAACATAATAAAATGATCAGGTCTTTACCAGGTTATGAAATAATTTGCATCAAACCTCAACTGTAGAAAAACACCCAACTAATTCCACTGTAATGAGTGAATATAAACATCTGTTTTCAACTGAACCTAATAAACCACAATCTAAATCAGTAATTGGTGACTCTACATTTGAGGGATAACGTAATTTTCCTTCCCCTTATTCTCGGCTGTGGAAAGGTTGCACATCAGATTTCGTTTTAATTGCCGTCATTTCCCGCTCATTTGTGTGCCATTTACTGCCAATCACCCTGTGATTCTGTTAGATTGCGTTCACTCCCAGCTCTGTCTCTGCCTGGGTTTTGGTTCACTGCAAAGCTAGCGTCAAGATATCTGCTGGTTTGACTCTAGACATGGAAAAACCTTCTCAAATGTATTATAGTGGATGAATATTTTCAACACACATGTGAGGTCCTTTCATCCTGCTTCCCTTCCTCTGACCTAATCAAAACTTCATTATCTAATTAACCTGACAGGGTTAATTGATCATCTAATCAATAACGTGGATAAACTGAGTTAGGCTTCTCCGTTCCAAATGTCTGGTCTGTCATTTAAGATGCTAAATATTTATCAATGGGACATTGTAATTGTTAGAAAGCAGTGAAAGTAAATTACATGTGGGGGAAATGACATTTGTGCTCATAAAATTTAACCAATATCAACATTTCAGCTATAAATGTATTAAAAACATTTATTTCCAGCTATTAACCTGTTATATCCTGCAATATGACCAGAAAAATGAAGGGAAATGTTTCACATATTCCTAATGATTATTGCATATTAAAGTTTTGAGTACCATGAATCATTTTCCTTTCACTTTATAATTTTCTGCTACTTTGTGTTAATTTATGAAAAAGAAGAAATCCCAATAAAATTCTCAGAAGCTTGTAGTTGAAAAATGTGGAGAATACTTTAGCAAGTACAGCATATGTCTGTGGTCCAGCTCACAAAGAAGACGGCTATTCTTTACTCATATATTACTTGACTATATGGAGGGGTGAAGATGTCTTTGTGCTATTGTTACCGGAAACTAAATGTAGGTCATGATTCAGTGAACAAAGGAAACAGAAAACCACAATACTAAGGCCTTAAAAGAAAGAGAGTTTTGTTTTCTGAGATCCTTTCAGTGGTCCTCTATCTGCTATGAAAGCAGAATTCAACAGACATTCTCTATAATTCAGCTGAAGTAACGTAATATTTTGCTAATGTTTCTTGAATATACAAAATTCCAGAAATAAGGATTCCAAAATATTTTTATAACAATTATGCAATTACTGATTTTGCAATAATAAAATGACACTATGTGTTTGGAAATACCCTTTAAATGTAAATTTAGAATCCTACTATAATCCTGTTATACTAGAATGATTACCAGTTTACTTAAGTGGTTGTAAGGATGTCTGTCATTTATAATGTTCCATTATGTAGGCTACCTATTGTTGTTTTATAGTGGCAGTAAGGTGAGTCATTCAATTCTCAGAAAGTCTCTGTTGCATAATAATGGACAGGTTATAAAGATTCAGCTTTCAGTAATGCCCTTAAGGTTCATTCTAATTATTAAAGTGGGAACATCTCTACTACGTTTTTTCTTTTCTTTGGGAATAGTTTTCATAACAACACAAAAACCCATCTGCAGTTTCTGATGCCAAGAGACTTTCTGCTTATTACAGCCAGACTGGCGGCTGCAATAAATAAAGAAATACACGACAGGTCTTTAAACAAAGGGATTTAAGAGACTGGCATATTGGTGACATTTATTGTGTGAAACCCTGGAGTAAAACTTGTTGAACTGAACTGTGGCAAAAGATGAGAAAATGTAGGAAAAGCTGAATATAGAGAAAATTAAAATATGTAAAATCCATAATGTGGATAAAAGTTTCACTGTAAACATGCTAATTAAATTCATGCTTCCTCCCCTTTCAAAATAAAAGAAAACAACACAACAAACTTCCTTTAAAAACATCCCCTAAATTGTTTGTTTGTATATTTGTGTTTGAGTAAAGGTGCTTAAATAGAAATCGACGCCACACTTTTTGGATTTTTATTTTTCTTCTTCACTTATGCACTGTAAAAAATTGCTGCCACAAGGTTTCCTTCACGAAGCAGAAACTGGCAAATGGTTGTTTAGTTTTTATTCAAAAATGGAACTGTCTTAAACAAAGAATTCAAACACAATCAGGAAACATTTTTCAAAGTTAAAGACTGGAAACTGAAACACAATTCAGCGTTTCCTTTCCATCTGGAACTCATCTTCAAACTCTGTTAAAGCTTGTTTTTCTACATTCTTGGGGGACTTTCCACTAATTCAGTGTTTATTGGGATGCTAATCAAAAGTTAATTGTAAGGTTAAACATTATTAGGTTGAAGTTAAGGAACCAGAGTTGTTGAGGGTAAATTACAGAAGCCAGAAAACGGATAAATGAGTGTGTGTCCTCTTGTGCATTGTGGGTTACCAAGCAGGTTAGACAGAATATTTTCTAGATGAGATGTTTATTTACACAAGCCATAAAACTCATCCGAACATGCTTGTGTGCTCAGTGCATTAATTTTTCATCTTACAGTACTTGGAGAGTACAGACAGCGAGATAGGCAGCATTATGGTTTGACACTGTTCATTCACATTATAATTGCTCACATACGTCCACATACACACGTTAAATGGATATTTGCAAACTTAAATAAACTCACACACTCACAAAATCAGCAAAAACCATTCATATTGCTGACAGGAAGCAGTAGGTTATGATGGTAAACATTTAAAAAATAGGGCAACAGAAACAATAACGTAATATTTATACAGATACAATAAGCTCACTTTTCAGCACTAAGCCAATTTACCTGATGCTCGCAGAATCTACTTTCACGCATTGCCAAGAACTGTCTGTCATGTAATTAAAGCTGTTCAAATTTAAATTGTTCTGCTCTAAGAAACATCAGAAACTTTACCTCATGTTGATGACAGATTTATGGCAAAAACGGCTGCAAAAAATGTGTTGTTGAGGATTTTTTTTCTCCTATTTAAACTTTCGAAGAAGAGACACAGTGATTATTAGTAACAGTCTTTTAGATGTTAACTGAGAGACTCTGCAACATGAAATGTTTTACCACATAAAAACACAAAGAAAACGTAACGAGAATGTCACTTTAATCTGACATTAATCTTATGTAATTATGAATGTTATTGATGGGTATGTAATAAGCTCCACCACGTCTTTACAGCCTGACATTTGCAGTCAATGCCAGGAAAAAAAATGTCATGGTTTTGAAAGAAAACTGACATTTTTATGATTTTTCTCCACTTGGTAGATGAATTTTACAGCCAGTTTGAGGATTTAAAAGTTGTTTTTTTTAAAGGTCTTTATTTCCTTTTGAAGAGGACTTTAAAAAAACATTTCAAGATGTTTCTTTAAATTCCTAAAGCAGTTTGAATGACACTTTTGTATTTGTCCTAAATTAAAGCAAGATGTGGATGAAAATTATGAAAGTCAGTGATGCACCAAGAAGTTGACTGGTGGAAAGAGCTTTTAGCTTGATAATTGGTGAAAAACTCAAAAATGTCATCATTTTGCAAGACAGTGAGCGAGAGCAGTAGATAACAGGAAGGCTGAACAGAGTACATAAAGATTGTGTTTATAATTTGGAGCTTTGCGGCGAACAAATAAGCTGTTGTTTTAATTATCAGTAAATCAGTAAACCCGTTTTACATTGACACAACATATAAATAACCGATTGATAGGTGATGTCTTTAAATTAGAGGGCGTATTTTGTAATTTTGTCATTTGTCAGGATGTTTATTTAAATAAAAGTGAGGTAGGTTGAGGTACAATCGATGTATGCTGCAGATGAGACGCTCCACACAACCCGTCACCAAAAAAGAAAAGATTTTTCTGCCAGCATCAATGCTGAAGTTATTTGCAGCAATTTAACTAATCGTAACACAGTTACACAAATATTTTAGGACAAAATTGACTATCTGTGGTTCAACCAGGCATTTTACAGTGTTTCTCATTCACTCACACACAAAAATACCAGTGGCAAGCTGGTGGCCAATCTGGAGAAACTTGCTCCAAGACACTTCAGGATGAGGAAAGTTCGCCTTCCACATGCCTGCTACCACCTGAGCCACAGCGGCCCCAACTCTGTTTCAAACAGAGGATTTATTTCAAGTCAAACCACAATGGAAACTCACAAAAAACTGTTTTGTTAAATATATTTATGCTTCATAATAAACATGTGAGTAAAAATGAAATAACTGCAAGAGAATAAGTTTTAGAAATGTTCACTCATTCCCTGAGTGAAAGTTGGGACCCCAAAAAGTCTCTGAGCTTTTCTGGCATTTGACCTTTTCAACTGGCATGTGAAAACTAATTTGTGAGTTCTTTTCTGTTGTCATTGGTTAAATCTCACTCTACATCCTCAGATGAAAGCGTATTTCCTGGGGATTTTATGTGGTGGACCAACACAAACCAGTAGGTGAAGATAAAGGAAGATGGTGCATTTTAGTGTCAACGTTTGCTGCAAATGTGTGGAAGAAGATGCTCTGAAAAACATTGAACAGCCACAAAGTGGCGCATTGTGGTGGCAGCACATGTGGGGAAGTGTTGTCTCAGCAGGGACCAGGAAGGAATAAAGCTCTACTTTCTGTTTGTCTGTCACAGACTCTAAAACTTGTGGTTGTAATTTGAGAACAACGCCTGCTGTGATTGGTCATGTTTATCTTTGCATTTACTTCACTTCAGTGTCTTCAGTTTAGTTCGACCCATCAAAGACAAAGCTGCGCCATCTGATTATCTGCTGAGCAAATTGGCTTTTACTGGTAAATTAATTCACTGACAGTAAATAGTAGAAGCAACCTTACATGACAGTTTCAGAAAAGTCTTTGTGGATTCAACAGTAATACGCTGAAAACCACAAAGTGAGTGGGAGTGGTCTGTAATTGGCTGATGGAGCTGTTATTACAGTCATAATGAAATGGAAACACCCAGGAAAATGATTGCAGTCCGTCAAACTTCTCCAGCTTGTGTGTGCCCTGCAGGCAGGCAGGATTGCACACTTCCAATAAATAGAAACGTGGAGTCACAAACAACACTGCTGTGATCAAATGGTTTCCTCCTTGGGAGGACAACTGGTCCACATGGTCGGGCGAGACAGTTCCACAGGCGCCTGGCAGTTGCCTTTGGCCAGCGTCGTCTCGCTCACAGAGCCTCTGAATTTCCCCAGCCGCGTCTTGCAGACCGACAAACAGAAGAAGTGCAACACGCTGGGAGAGAGCAGGATGAAGACCCACGGATCGATGATGGAGTTAATGGAGAGGAACCGGAGGGCCAGCAGGTCATGTTCATGGTACTCCTGATCGGTTCTGATAGAGTTGTAGAACACTCGGATCTGTGAGATTAATGGAGAAGTTTGTGTTAAATCAGCTTTATGACCATAATGACTCATTTCCCCCATGCTGTTATATTTTTGTGGAAACCTTTTTGTACTGAGAAACTGGAGACTCCTTGTTTCTGTTCGTTGTACTGACAACCACAGTTCACTACGTGACAGTTCTCTATCTATTTCACATTTTGTTAAACAACCACTAATTTAATGTACAGCTCTAGAAAAATCTAAGAGATCACTTAAAATGATCAGTTTCTCTGATTTAAATTTGTATAGGTGTATGTTTGAGTAAAATGAACATTGTTCTTTTATTCTATGAACTACTGACAAAATGTCTCAAACATTTGTTTGCAGAAAAATAACAAAATGTCTGCAGTGCTTTCAGACCTCAAATAATGCAAATAAAACAAGTTTATATTCATTTGAATACAACAATACTAACGTTCTAACTCAGGAAGAGTTTAGGAATCAAGATTTGGTGTTAAAACCAGGAGGTTTTCAATGCGGTATGTTTTTTCCAGAGCTGTATTTTAGCCGGATTTCATGTGACAAAATGTAAAGCAAATGGTTTTCAGTTACTACTTTGACAATCACTGGTTGTTTTAGTTCCACTATTCTGTTGGTGATGTGAAAACGTGATGATCAACATGTCCCATTAATAATTTAAGGAATCAAAACTGCTTTCGGCTTTCCAAGCTGAAAAGTGTTTTTACTACTGCAGCCACCTGTTTTTTTGTTGTTGTTGTTTTTTGTATTATAGGAAAAACTGAGAGCAATATTTTATGCAAAAGTGCAGGAAGATAAAGGGGTTAGATTCTTATCACTCTTCTCAGCTTTCTTGTCAACAAAATAACCACATAAAGAGCATCTTTGTCATATGTTGTTGCAATGACATTAACAAAAACCTTCTGATTTTATCTCAGTAAAGCAGATACTAAGGTGGCGACAGTATGTTTACAGAGCACACAGTACATTCTCAGTTCAAGATATTAAAGTTCATTTCCAGCCAGTGACTAACAGATAGCTCTCATTTGTGTGTTTTGTGGCTTTATAAGAGCCGGATGTTTAATGCAGAGCCAGAAGCAAATTGACATTCCTCTGCTGATGTCCACCAACTCGGTTTACACGCAAGAGACACATTTAATGAAATAATTAGATGCTATAAAACTTTTCTCTACTGATATTTTTCACATTATCTTTGGTTTAGCAGAAAACAAACTTCACTTTGAGAGGATTAGTGGTGAAGTGCTTGGTGAAAGTTTTTTGTTTCTTAAATTTAAAAGATGATTAGATTAAATTTTGTGATTTTTGTACAATATTTGTGCAAATCTATGACGCTAAATGTGACTTTTTATTACTCGATGTATTGATCACAGACTATAACTTCACATCAAGAAAGGCTGAGGCAGCAGTTACTTAGTTAAACTCAATGTTTTTGGCCAATGTTGAGAAAAATTTGCAGCAAAAATCAGAAAAAAAAATGTGGGGATCTGTTGATTTTGTGTGAATTTTGCAGATTTGTGAAAAACTAGAACTTATGGATGTAATTTGGAGTCTAGAGGGCCACATAAAAAGCTGCAGCGGGTCACACGAGATTGACTCATGTGCTGTAGAGGTTTGTAAGAGTACATTTGGTTTCCCCTTAAATTATCAAAACAAGTCAAGTTTATGCTTTTAAAACGAAGACATCTAATCTATAAATCTCCAATCTCAACTTCTAGCCGACTGATTGAGCTGCCATGTGGTTAAAGTAGATGCTGATAAAATTCAAACAGTAAATGTTGCTAAATCCACAGATGGAAAATGAATTTGATTGTAATTCTACCATTTATGTACTTAATTGCATTTTCATGTTTTCCTTCAAAGCTAAAATTAAACAGATTTTTTTCCCCTCACTAACTCCAATATGTTGGTTTTCCTTTTGCATTCCTGTTCTCCATGATTGAGAATAGCAGGACGTATTTGACCTTTTTAAAGGGAACCATTTGATTGGTGTTCCTGGTGTGAAGATTGAGCAGCAGGTTTCTCTGTTTTTCCCCTCCTGTTGGGTGGAATAAATCAGCAGCTTGAACAGCCCAAATGAGAAGCGGTAAATTCCCTGGAGCCATGGCCCCAAGGTTGAGAACCAGCTTTTCATACAATCCATGGAAGCTGTGACTAGTTCACAGGTTTAGAAAATGCCACTACCGTCCCTCTCAGGGGGGTCAGAAAGGAACAATATAGAGTTATAAAAGCAGCTTTTGTGGAGTGAGTATATTCTCTCCATTTATCATTTTCTCCTTTTCCTCTGTTTACTGTCATTTTCTCTGTCCTTCTGCTTCCATCTTGGGCTTTTCACTGCATTTTTTAGTCTACTTTGTGGAGTAATGATGCACAGACATGCAACCATTTGCTGCTGTTAATTTTCCTCAGCTTAACATGCCTATTAAGTCTTGCACAACGGCACATCAGCAGCTGTTAATGTGGAGCGTAAAAAGAGGGTTTCACTTCTTTGAGAGTTTACAAGTCCCTGTAATACTGCGTAAATTTCAGAAACTGTTATGTAAACAAGAATGTCCATATGCTTTTGTTTTGTCTGAGTTCGGACCAGTTTTTATTGCCACATGGTATCATTTCTCTGATTACTGTCAGTCCTCGACATGTGTGAGAAACAAAAACAGTTTGTTTTTATCCAGGTTGAGCCATGAAATCTGCTTCACACTGCGAGACTATTTTCCTCTCCTCTTTGAGCAGCAACAGGAAGCGTAATAAAGACTTTAATGTGAAGAGGCTGATCACAGAACAGCATCTTCAGTTGGAGCTCTATCTGAAGGCCTGGTCCTGATAAAGCAACACTAATACATTCTCCACCTCTCCATGAGCGAGTCTCTTTCTTTCTCTGTCTGGAACGCTGCTGTTTGGCATTTTTAATCATTAATGTAATCAAATATGACCGCAGGCTCTTCACATTTACACAAGTCATCATGCTGCAGCTTCATATTGGAAGAAAAATGTAATACAATCCAGGAGTCTAGTCAGTGTGCAGACTGTGGTGTCACTTTCTTAAGCCCCCATGAGTATTTATATAAGACTCTTAGTAAATTATTCATCTGCTGTAGTAGGTTTAAATGTGCACCCTTGGGCAGCTATGAAACACTCATCATGACTGAAGTCTGTCAGCTTTAAAGCTTGAAAAATGCAGAACTATGCTTTGTATTCAGAATGTGTGTTAAAACCTGATATCTACAACAATTTTTCAATAAATCTCCTCCTTGAACCTGTTCACACTTTGTCAACCTTTCACCAAAAACTTAAACTTATCTTACAAGGAATTGATTTGGGCTACACAATATTAGGATTGCATCGTGAAAATAGGTTCAATTAACCCAAAACACGATTTATTTGAGCTGTAGCTTCAGATTTGGGAATCAAGGACAGTGAAAGTCCATCCAACTGACCAAATCTGTTTGGTAAGGACTGAGTTAAGATGCATAGTCTTCGAAATACAATAATCTATCAATTCAAACATCAAAGCAGTTTTTTGCTAATTAAAATATTGACGTTTGAATAAATCCAATGACTATTTACATTCAATACATTATGTAGTTCTAGAAAGTAGGCAGTTTACCTAGTAAAAATCTGAAATATATGGCATACACACGTGGACTAAGTGGTTGGTAACCGTCTGTTCATAAACAAAAAGCCTACAATGGTCACTGAAATAGAAAAGAAATTAAAAAATACTTCAAATTAACCAGACATTGCTTCTGAATTATGGTTCAACAGAATTCAAGACACTGTGTGCCAAAATAAAGCTGTATTTTTCTACTTTTTCTTTTTGTTAAAAAAGAAAAAGTAACTAACCAACCAGGCCTGGACAAAAGTAATGGTACCTCTAGAAAAAAGGGACATGACCTTAGGACCATGTCAAACTAAGGTGTGTCCTCTACATTGCAGGTGTCTCCAAGCTTGTCCCAGGAGATTAGAAAGACGTTATAGACAAGTATGTTAAGCTAAAAGGTATAACAAATTGAAGAGAAGGATAATACAAATGGTAACCAAAGAGGCTAGAACAATGTCTAAAGAAATGAAAGGTAAACGTCGTCGTTGGAGATAAAATGGAGACGTCTTTGTTGACAGCAAATCATAAAAAAGCTGAACTGGAATTGGACACAATGCATATTGACAAGCCACAAAGCTTCTGGGAGAATGTCCTTTGGACAGATGAGAGAAAACTGGAGCTTTTTGCCGAAGCACATCAGCTCTATGAGCACAGATGCAATAACGAAGGATACCAAGAAAAGAACACTGTTCCTACTCTGAAACATGGAGGACGCCTAGTTATATCCTGGGGCTGCTTTACGTCATCTGGCACAGGGTGTCTTGAATCTGTGCAGGGCACGATGAAATCCCAAGACTATCAAGGCATTCACTGGAGGCTATGGGTCTTCCAACAGGATAATGACCCAAAGCACAGCTAAAAATACCCAAAAATGGCTAAGAGCGAAGCACTGGACTGTTCTGAACTAGCCTTCCAGAACTCAATATTGGTGAATCCTTCCTACATCCTGCTGTTTGGAAACCAATGTAAACACGTTAATGTAACGGTTTTGTTCCATTTGATATGATCAGATTTATACAAATGACTTGAAATTATCATTATATGACGAGACGTGATAATAGACAGAATATAAGCCAGACATGAAGGCTCTCCTGTGTATAAACTTGTAATCATCAGTGTGTAAATAGTGAAACACGGGGCGATGGGAATGTCTGCTGTTTGCCGAAGGCCTTGCCAAAGTCCAGTCTATTCCGCTTTATGGAACCTCGTCACTTGAAGCTTTTTGTTTATTTATCCTCTTTCTTCTGGGCCCACTTGTGACCTGAGTTTCTTATTATTAAACTTGAACTCAGGTTTTCTATAGCCTCACAAAATGTATAGAATCTCTCAGCTGAAGTCGGTTTTGTTTTATTAAGGTTTACTTTTTTCCAAGCTAGACGTCTGTCAAGCTTGAGTCTGTGTTTGGATCCTGCTTGAAAGGTCAGAGGTTAGTCAGACCAACAGAGACTTACTCTCTGTTGCAACATATTTCTATTGGAACCTTATGGGAGTTTATCTGAACCCGCTCTGCAATCGGATCAGATATCATTGGCCAGATTATCTTGAAGAGATAATCTGGCCAAGCCTTGCTCCCCTGTGGTCCTGTCTCTTGTTTTTTTTTCTTTCTTTGGACCAGTCTTTGCAGGTCATGACCTCTGCAGACTGGAAAGCATCTGGAGCTGGAGCTGCAGCTGCCAAAATCCCCAGCTGTCTAGATATTTATCTTTGCAAGAAATCCTTATGTTCATCCTGAACTGCAGAGAATCTGATATAATTTAGTATTCTAGACTCTGCTCGGCTGTCCTTGTTTCTCCTCACTGTACCCAGACCATCTGTTTTATTTTGCTTCCTGATGAGAAGGCGACGACAACTGATCCCTGTGTTCTCCATTTTCCTACATGGGTGTTACCCTTGTGAACTAGAGGGCAATTTAAATAGCAGCACTAATACTGGTACCATCTATTTGATGCTTGTTAAACAGATTAATCCAAGATGCCTTCATTCCTTCCTGTATGCATCAGATTATACAATACCAAACTCTTTAATCTAACATTTCTCTGGACTCATTTCTAGATTTATATTTGTATTTACTAATATTTACACCTTGGATGAAGTAGCTTGTCAGCAAATAAGCAATTTCCTATTGGGGATCAATAATCTATTCTATTCTTGAGCATGTTTTCTATTGCTTGTGATAACCTTTAATCAGGACTTCTAATGGCTTTCACTTGTTGTCGTTGCATAAACGCTTCACTTTTTGGATTATTTATACAAATATATTTGGAAATAAGAACACATCATTTTCCTTCCACTTTGTATTTATGTGCCACTTTGTGGTGATATAATAAAAAGTCAATAAAATACGTTGTAGTTTGAGGTTGTACAATGAATCAGTTTGAAGACTTTTCCACTTCATATTTTCAGTACATTAAAACTGTCACAATGCTTCAGTGTCGCATATCAAAGTGTTAAGTTAGTAAAATGTTTGTTTGATCAAATAAATTACTTTAACTGTGTTTGTTGCAAAAGAGTCTTGGAGAACACAGATTGAACAGTTGGTTCAGCCTTCCTGTGGTCTGTCTGTGGAATATTAACGGTGCTATTTAAAAAACCAAGCTCAAAGCAGAATTTAGCTTTTGCTGCAGAGATGATGGCTTCCAGCAACAGCTGAGACAACAATGCACAAGATGGCATTTTGGTCCATTACAGTTGTCCACACTTAAGTGCATAGCATCTAAAGCTGCCTGGAAAACCTTATCGATTTTGCATCTCATGTCAGAAGTGTCACTTAAAAACCAATGTGGTTCCATACAGATTACTCAGGAGTCGCATTGAGACAGTGTAATGGCTGGGTGATGAGGGTGATGAGTCATTTATGGATACTCATTGATTGCAGCACCCAGAATCCCCTCTGTCTGTGCCAAAACCATTAGAGGTAGTCTAGAAAAAGTGCAGAGTCAGCGCTGGCATCTGCTAATCATAAGCTTGTTTCAGATATTCATTATATGTGTTTAATCAAACGGTGTACAGGACAGCTCAGACGTTTACATACACTCATTATCACCATGAATGTTGTACAACTAGAGCTTTCAGAGAACCAGTTAAACAGCTGCTTGATTGGAGGTGAATGATAACACTGGTCAACAGCCAAAGGATTGTCTGGGGTTTTTCAGCTGTTTTAGGGTCATTTTGATGTGCTGAATCCAAAACTTTCTGAATTAAGCTACATGTTAGTTTGGGATGCAGTCATGATGGTTGAATACTGTTGGACTCTGAAGAGAGATATCTCTGCTGCCAAGCATACGAGGCGGTCAAAGAAACTGAATTTTGCTCATTTTCGTTGGATGAGAAATATTAACAGAAATGAACTAATAACCTCATAAAAATGTAATCAATTTAGTCAGATAATCGCATTTTTCTAAATCAAATTATAATAAAAACCTGACCTGACTGAGTAAAATGGTTGTCATTTTGGATTCAGCAGTGCAAAATAGTCCTAATTCAGTTGAAAAAACATAGACAACTTCCAAATTATTATTTTTTTGTAACTAATGCAAGAAACCTCTAGAACAGGGTGTACTTGTTTGAAATCTCTGATCTCTGTACTGTCAAGCATAGTGGTGGCACTATTATGTTTTGAGTTTCCTGGAATATGTGCTGGTGGATTGAGATTATGAATGAAGACTACTTCAATTTTCTTCAACTTCATGTTGAAACAATCTAGATGGAAATTGAAATTGGATTGGAATGGACAGAATTGGTTGCTCCAACAAGGTACTCTGACATTAAGTTTCACAAATAAACCTGACCTCATTCTTTAGAAAAAATGTTTGATTTGGCTTAAAAGATATAACCTACCAAAAATAAATGGACTCTTATGAGTTTTACCAATGAAAGTGATCAAATATTGAGCCACAATTAAATGAAGTAAAGTCTCTAAAACGTGCTAAGGGCTATTTAATCAAACATTGAAGAGCCTGTATGCTTAATTTAGATGATTTATTATTATTTTCTGATATTCTTATATTTAAAAACAACCAAAAATATCTCCTAATGCCACCAAAAAATAGAAAATGTCATATTTGTAATTAAACGCCCAAAGAATTACATCCAGGCCCATGATGAAAGCATGCAAACTTCTTACCGCCGCCACATAGCAGTAAACAGCTAACCCTCTGCTGAGAAAAATGATATCAGGTAGATTAAAGCTCCATCATCACATTTCTGTCAGCTAGCCAAACTAAACAAACCTTGTTTCTTTTAGGTCGACGCAGTGTTGACCCATTGTTATTTAACTAAGCCCTCCCAGGTTGTTATCAGACACATCACAGATGTGATATTAGTGAAATTTATGATTCCAATTTCAAAGCCAGATACCCTTATCGTCTCATTACAGTTCCCATCCAAACAGCTTCCTGATGATATTACTGATCACATCCTGAGTCCCCTAAACTTCAATTGTAATCAGCCGCTGTATCTGCAGCCTGCTGGTAGCAAAGACAGTTCTCCTTTAGAACAAACTCTCCTTTGTTTCTGGCCAATATTAAATGGAAATGCAATAAAGCAGATATAAAACCTGTACCAGAATGAAGCGATAAACTGCATCTGCTTCTGTCGAGATCTTGACTGACACAACACCAAACCACAGAGCAAGTTTTTTTAGTCTTTCGCTTTTTAGCTGATATTGATCAGATCAGATATACGAGAAGACATACAGCGGTAAATGTCAAAGTTTGTTTGCTTACCTCAAAATGAGAAAATGAAAATAGTTCTGTCTACTTGAGAGTATGTGACTTTTTCCTGACATTTTCACTTAACCTTTGACATCTAATGAAGCAGATAATGGTAGTCACTATCATAAATATTTCCCATTTTCTTCAGTTATAGTTCTCATTCTGCGCTGACTGTATATTTTTGTCACTATAATATGACCACAAAATGTGTTCTCTCATAATAAGGAGATATTAATTTGGGGGAAATACCTAGTTTATGACCTCACAAAATGATTCTAAGGTTTGGTTTTTCATGTCATTCAGCGTTAACATTCATAAGCTACATAATTCATTCTCAATTTGCATCAAAAGGTCAAGATTGTGCTCAATCTTAGTTTACAAATGTTGCATAAAGGCTAGTTATCAGTCTTTAGAAAGCTAAAAATCCAATATATTCTAATTTTAATGCACACACCATTCCTTGGGTTACATTGACAACACTCTTTAGTGTAGACATTGTTACTGAGGGAAGAATATTCAAGGTTAGCCTATTTAAGTTAGCGGAAGCACAAAATGTGTCTGAAGCTATTTAACAGGAAAGCAGTTTCTTGAGATGCATGTCAGGTTCTCAGTAGAGAAATAGACTTTGTCAAGTCATTTTATACTTGTGAACTTTTTTGCAGTTTTGCAACTGATTTTTTCAAGTTCCAAGTTCAATATATTACACATTACATCGAAGTTGTTCTTTTTAAGACTCATCTCGTCTGTCTTGAGCTTCAGATCTGTGACCACTATGGAAAATGTTGAGATTTGTACATTTTGGCAGCATTTTGAAAACAGAAGAGCAAAGGTAAAGTAATCCAACGATATGAATCAGTTGTTGGAGCAGAGATACGTCTAAAACCTGCAGGACATCGCCTCTTGAGTTTCCAACCTCTGGTCTACAGTCTCCAGGGAATAACCTTAACAACTCTATTAATAGCTCATAAAGACTAAAGACTTTCAAAAGCCCACTCTGTCACCAATAGCTATAGTCATTAGTAGTAGATTGACAGTAGGTCAGAACTAGTAAAACTTTGATTGGTACATTTCTAATCATAGCTGCCAGAAGCTTTGTTGAAGTGCTATGATTTAGTGATGCTTAATGATTATCATTGGGTGGAAGACACAAATCACCTGTCTTGGCACCACAATTATCTTCTGAGCCCAAAACTAAGCATTTCTATAATACCTTGAGAAAACTACACATCAACATTTACTGCTGGGACGGACGTTTTAAGTGATAACATCAAGATGTGTGTCGTCTGCTGTCATCTTACCACCATGGGCAATGTGCAGACGATGAAGATGATAGTCATGAAGACCAGTGGGATAAGGTGCTCCACTTCATGAGCCACGAACACCCTGCGCTCGCTGCTGGATCTCATGGTCTTCATCACTGAGCCTTGCCTGTTGCGACGGCGGTACATCCGGAAGAGCTGGTACGCCACGAAACCGTTGCAGGCCACAATCGACAGCACCAACACCAGCATAATTGTGGCATATAAGTTAGCATAGATCCGGTGCTTATTGTCGCAGGGGTTCAAGTCAATGAAGCACCAGGTGCCAGGGCAGTACTGCACATATGTACCAAATTTCACAAAGGGAAGCAAACAGAATAGGAAACATACAAGAAACATAACAGAGATTGTGATATAAGCCCATTTCTTGGTGACAACCCGGTTATACATGTAGGGGTGTCCTATTGCAAAGCATTTGTCCAGTGCTGTAATGAAGAGGAGCGATATGGTGGCCAGGCTGAAGAAGGTCATGCTGCTGCCAAAGTACTTACACACACTGCTAGTGCAGCTGTTATTAGCACTGATAGTGCAGTTGTCAACAGCACTGCTAATGAAGTTGTTTATATTGCTACACTTAGGAGCCATCCCAATCAAGGTCTTGTTCCATGCATAGGCAATCTGAACTAGGGGGCTGGTCAGGCAGGTTCCAGCCAGGTCTGTGAACACCAGAGAATTGATGAAGATGTGGAACAATCCTCTGTGCCGCCTGTCATCGGCCCTCGAGTCCCTTCGCCGACGGATTTCCAGGATCACCAAGGCAGCAACGTTCCCAAAGACTCCTAAGCCAAACATGATGGCGCTGATCATTGGGGATTTGTCATGCTCTATATCGTCTACATCGGAGTGGCATAAGGTATATCTGTCTGCCATGGCAGAAGCCTTTCTTCTTTCCTTTAATGAAAAACTGTTTCTGCAGTTTCAGCAGAAGCTTAAAAATGGATCTTTAAGTAGTTGTCTGGAGCCATCCTGTTAAAACAAACAGAAAAATATTTTAGAGATTGAGCGCAGCGACAATTCATTAGCTAATCCAGCAGGTATTTAATATTCTGTTGCAGTTTCATCTCTTCCTAAAAATCTTGTACTAACGTACCAAAACATTGTATATCATTTCATTTCTCTTTGTAGTTAGATACTTTAATGAATTATGGAGAACAGTAGTCATAAAATCAAAGCTATACATTTTATTACAAAAAGCAAAAACTATGAATGCTCTTAAATCATCAGTTATCAAAGCAACAAAATATCCAAATTATGGTAAAAACGTATTGATATTTAAAGTCCTCTGGCAGATGCCTCCATTTTTTTTCCTGACATGTCCAACACTGGTTTCTTTTTCTTTTGGCATAGAAAACAAACCTGAAACATTTCTTGAAAAATAGTCTAGTCAATAGTCAAATATTGGTCACGATTATTTTTGAATGAGTCCAGACCTTTAGGCTGGCTCAAGATTTTTTCTGCAAGTTTATTTGAAGTTTGATTAAAATGAGTTCAATTCAGTAAAACCAATCAAGTGATCAGCGCAGCTGCTGTTACATTTTATTTCCTAGTAAAGGTGTCTGCAACTTTTACAATCTAAAGTTTTTTTCTCACTCCAACAAAATAAAATTAGTGGAAAATCACAAAATCTACAAGACTACCGATGCACTTGTTTTGACTAAATTAATAAAACACGTTTTTAGAACATTGACAAAAACTTGTTCTTGAATTAAACCTGCCATGTCTTTATGTAAAAGAGGAGATATGTTTAAGCCTAACATGGAATAAAACAAAAAATATATATAATTGTAACCTCATTATTATTATGCTGGGAAAATTATTCTCAAAATTACACTTATATATTTAACCCATTTTGACTTCCTGCAGGTTGCAGAACCGTTTTACGGATATCAGATCCCCTGATTCTGCTGGAACATCAGATAACTTTGCTCCAGGATTGTAAAACCTGCTTTAATATGCTTATCCTCCAACTTCAAACAGAGAACCTGAAAGTCTCCTCTCTAAAGAATGTTTACTTTTCTCCCTGAGTTTCAGACTCAACAACCGACTCACTGCACCGCTCTAATTTGATGTTTCAACACTTTGTGTAGATTAACTTGCATTGTACGGAGCATACGTTACGTTAGTACATCTGTAATTAAAGAAGGAATGCTTTGCATATTTTACAACATTCTAGTACTGCTCCAGTTGTAGAGTTGCGAAACCAGGAGTTGTTCCTCTTCTTATGATTTAACAGACATCAGCTGACAAGCTGAACTGTAAACTGTCATCCCATTTCCTGAGAAACGGATGATCCCACATATGCTCAGATATTCAAGCGTCTTGTTTCTGAAACAATCGTTGCTCGAACATTAGACTTGTAAATTCCTGCAGCTGCTGCCATGCTCAAATTACATCGCTTCAAGCAGGGATTCAAACTCAGTCAACCTTCCCAGATTTTAAAGCGACAACCTTCATGGGAATTTTGTCAGAAATGCATATTTTAATTTTTTGTTAAAACAAGAAGTGAGAAACTCTCATTTTTCACAGCATTGAAAACAATGTACTCTTTTACTTCCACTTCATATAAAGTGAAGTGGAAGTAAAGTTAAAGGTAAAAATGGGATTTAAATACCAAATTAGGTTTGTGAGCTTTTCTTCCAAGCACCTAGTTCTTTATAATTTGTATGACTATGTTCCCTGCAACCATATATCTGACTCACTTTCTTTTTTCCTGCTGAAGAACAGGGGCATCAGATGTCACTGAATCAATATAAAGAGGAAGAATTACCTCCAACTTTTAGCCACAAACCGCATCTACAACAGATGTGTCTGTGTCAAATCTCTAAATGACAGCTTACTCTTAGTTTAAAATGTCTAAATAAAGAAAATAAGGCTTAATAGTAATAATAATAATGTTTGGACAAGAAGAATGTTATTCACGCAGTAAATGTTTAAAACCTGGAGTTTTGATTTCATTTTTCTACATTGTGCCAAAGCGGGTTGTAAAGTCGCTCTAGCGTTTTTATTTACATCACGGAAATATTTACACGGAGCGAAAAAGAAACAGCGCGTGTCCCTTACTGTCAGATCCGCGTGGATCCCCCCCAGCGACCAAAAACACCCGGATGAGAAAGTTCTCACCTGCTGTCAAAGTGAATCCCTCCAGCGCGTTTCTGCAACAAACCAAGTTCAGCTCCTAAACATCCAGGTGTCGTTTGATTCCTCTGGGATTGCGCTGCTCTGAAGGTGAGCCGCTGCCAGGGGAGAGGCGCGACGTGATGTGATGAAGCGGGCATGAATTGACTGGGGCTCAGAGAGCGGGCCGGTGACGTCACGCCGCAGCCACGCCCACAGCCGCTGTGCAAGTTTGAGCTGGTTAGCTGGTCGCCACGCCTTTGCATTCTGGGAAGTACCTCATGCAGATCCGTTTGCATGGAGCTTTCAAAGGGAGTCTGGATTAAAACCAAGCAAATATAAAGAAATAAATAAAGTTTTTTATTTATTTCAAACTTTCCCAACCTGTTCAACTTTTCCACAGTTTGTTACAGTAAAATCACTATCTTTTCTTCTTTTATGACAAGAAGTGAGGTTTAGAGATGGATTAGTAAATGTAAATCTTTTCTTCCTCCTGCTGATATTCTGCATTAACAGCTTACTGACTACATCAATTATGCCACAAAATGTTAATAGAAATCTTCACAAAAACGTGTTATTTAAATTTTAACCAGCTATAAGTGATAATTTTCATAGGAAAAAGAAAGCACTTGTTGCACAAAACAATTAAACTTACTCTTCAAGTATCTGTTCTTTAAATTCTGAGGTTACATTTACCTGACAACATTTTGCAAATTGGCACCACAATTAATAATATATTATTGTAATTTTTAATACTTTGTACCAAAAGTAGAAATGAATTAAGCTCAATAAAACTTTGAAAATGTTGTCTGTAATTCTGTGGTTGCAAAACTTAAAAAAAAAAACATTTTTAAATGAATACACTGACATTAGTTTTTTGTTATTGTTGTTTTTTTGCATTCTGGTGACATAATCTCCCAGTTTGAAACAATTCAGAGTTCTTACACTCGTTTTGTCTTAAACAGAGTCGGTCATCTTGGTGGGAGTTCTGCACGCTGCGACCCGTTTAAGTTCCTGAGGCTGCAATTCTTTAAATAAACAGCTAAGATTGTACATGCCACGGCGAAATGTCTCATATCTCCAAAAACCTTCTGCAGAAACTGCTTCCTCTTTGCATTCAGTATGAGTGTGTGTGCATGCGCCAACCCTCCTGGGTCAAAATGTGGAGCGTGAAAGATGTGTGTTTGCTTCCTAAAAGTGTCCCTAGGGTTTCCTCCTACAACATTTTAGATATGAGCGTCTCATTTCCTATCTGGATTAATGTAACTTTCTCTTCTTTATGATACGTCCCTTATGACCTGAAGATACAATCAGTAGCTTGGCCCCATTCCCCTACGGCCACAACAAAGTAAAGAACTAATCAACAAGTGACTAAAAATGTTTGTTTTTGAAAATATTTATTTTTATTTGGTTTCTGCTAGATTCCTTTTTGACAACAGACAGCCGTGATGATGGCAGCCACAAAGACGCAGAACATCTGCTTAGTGTTAGTGAAAACATAATAAGTGTTCCATAATGCATTGAAATGTTGTTGTCGCATCGTTTTACCTATTATCAAGAGTAGAAAAAAATGCCTGTCTGGTCTTGAAATGGGAAGTGATGTATGCTGAAAGCCTTTAAATTGCAAAAGTGCTTTCATTCAGGCCCATTAATGAATCCCTAATGGTTCTGCTGTAATTTTGTCTCATCATCCCTGGTCTCTCTTCGGCTCTCTTTTTGCCCACTTTCAGTTATTTAGAATATTTAGGGTCTTGTGAAAGTATTCATAATCCACAATTTTTCATTCTTTCACCTCAAACATGATGAATTTTGATTGGATTTTATACAATAGGTCAACACAAAAACGGGAATAATTGAGAAGTGGAAGGTTTTCTCAGTTTTTCTTAATTAAAAAAGAGATTTTGCACATTAACTGAGAAACACTGTCCTTTATAGTGGCAGCATCATGCTTTGGGGCGGCTTTTCTTATGCACATACTTGCAAAAAATGGTTCTGTAAAAGTATAAAATTCTGATTTTCAAGTTGCACAAATGTAAATGGATCATTTTCATTTCACTTTTCAACCAAAATCACAATAAAATGTGAAGAAGTATGAATATATTTAGAAAGTAAGAGTTATATAACTAATCGGTCAGGTTCAGATCTCAAAAATCTAAAAGGAAAATCCCGATCTTTCAACTCATTTATCCACATCGCTGTTTCCTTTTTCCTTTGCTCCATATTCGCTTCCCTTCACCTCTTTCACCTCAGTGACATGGGACCATATTTCACTTCCTGTACCTTCACTTTTCCTCCATTTTTCTCTTCTCTGCCGTTTGTATTTTTTCCTTCCTTGTTCCGTTTTTCCCAGCTCTCCCTGCCTCGGTTGCTGTGTCACATTAAGGTCCTTAGTTTCCCACTCCCTTTGTTTTACAGCACACATTTCAATCCCTGCTGATTCTGAATTATTGATGGATTCATTGAATTTTATTGAATATCAAATGTCTCCGCTGAGACATTCAGCATTCAGTAATCACACGTCGTTTTTAGGATGACTAATGTAGTATCAGAATTATTTACAGTTTTCAACCACCTCTGTATAATCCAGTGCGTTACTGTATGTTTAACTCAACATGCTCAACCTCAAGGAAAATGAATTTAAGCTTGCCTTTGGCGCCACCTGTAGGTTTATTTGAGTAATTACGCCACATTTCTGTTACGGTAGTTAAATTTGTTTCTTTGTTCTGATAGAAGACACTCAGATGTGTCTCATATTGACTTTTTTTTTGTTAACACATAATTTTATTGCTATTTTATTTGAAAATCTGAGAAGCATTCCCTACATTTGTTTTTATTAAAAACCATACATATTTTTTCCTAAACTTCACAATCCTCTTGCACTAATTTTCATTGATCTATCACATGAAATCATAATAAAGCACATGTAACATTTAGATGATGATTTTCATTTAGTTTTTAGTATTTACCTTCTTTTTGGCTGTTTTATTTTTTTCCAAAGAAACATTGTGTGGGTTTTTTGTTTTATTAAACTTCAGTCCTTTTTCTTTTTTTATCCATGTAACCACCAACCTTGTGTTTCAGTCAGCGATCTCTTCTTGAAACACTTGAGAAAACATGACCTAAATTTAACACGTGTTCCCAATATATTGTTTAAATTTGCCAACATTTGCTACAGAAACGAGAAGAAGATTCACATGGTACAGGATTGTACACTAACTTTAAAAACAGTATTCTTTTGTTCTTTTTCTACCTGAGATTTAAAATGAATTTGCACTAAAAGTTACATTCAAAGTAAATTTTTTTTGGTAAATAATGACTCATTTAATGCAAAGTAACTGCATTAAAAGTCCATTAAAAGTTATTATTCACCAGAAGTGTCTTCATAAACATTCATTAAAATTTCTTCATATATTGTGTTTACAACACCCTTTTAAATAAAGTGTTGCCAAATGGGGTAAAGTTTATGATTGTAAGGTGACAAAATGTGGAAAAGTTTAAGGATTTAAAGTGAGGCTGCAGTACACTGGTGCAGACACTAGATGGCACAAATGAGCCAGGTTGATGTCGCTGACTTGATTAAACTGAATAAATAAAAGACAAATAAAAAGTTGTGATTTCTTTAATTTATTAGTAATATCTTAATATAAATATATATATTTTTAAAGTTTATAGTTTTTCAGTGTGTGTATTAAAATAGTTACAGAACCAAATGTCTTCATGAGTACTGAGGAACAGATACTGTTACATCCGGATTAAAAATGCTCCATTTGTCTTTTTCTCCTAATTGGAGCCAGATGTTACCTCCAGCACCGGGACGCAGCGTGTCACTCAGCCCGCCTGTGACCAATCAGTGCGCGGCTAAACTCCTCCCTCCCGCCCCGGCAGGAGCGGCTGGGTCCCGGCGGGGTTCTCCTCCTTTCCGCTGCTCCGCTCTTCGAGTCCGGCTGTTTGTGCTCCCAGAGCTGCTCGGCCTGCCCATGGACAGAGGAGCGATGCTGACCGCGGCTCTGCTGTGCTGCTGGAGCTGCACCGTGTGTGTGGTCACAGCCATCCGGAGGACGGATCTGTTCCCTTTCGGGGATTTGAACGGAGATTTAATTCTACCAGAGGGCGACGATGAGACATCCAGAGCGCTGACCCTACCCAGACCCTTTTACTTTTTTGACTCCTCTTTTTCCCAGCTCTATGTAAGTCACTTTTTATCTAGTTTTTCCTCCATTTTTAGTTTGGAATAGCTTAATTTGTTCCAGTTCATTTGCAAATTTGCTCCAGTCTGTCATTCTCCTTAACATGGAAAGACTTCATGCAGTAAAAAGATGTAAAAAAAAGAAAATTACTGTTTAGCTATAATTGTTTATAGATTTTTTGAACATTAGAATATTATTAATATACTTCAACAATCATAAATGAAGCAGGTGACGCTATTATTATTATTATTATGTCATTTGCTGATGTATCTAACAGGTCTCTCTTGTAAGTTTCAAGAGATTTTTCTGTATGAATAAATTATTTCTAGTCGTAATAATAATAAAAAAAGGTAAGAAAGAGGTTACACAGATTTCCAAACTACAGAATCCATCGTGTTGTAATTTATTTTTAAATTTACTAATAAAAATCTGAAAAAATGAATGAATGACAACACGCTGTTGCCTCCATCATCTATTATGAGGTCTATTTAACAAAGTGGAAGGAAATTATACATTTTCTCTATTTTTACAACAATTTAATCTTCATAAATTTAGCTGTTCTGCAAGGGTTGGTTTGAAAACATTAGCAAACAAACAGCAAGTCATCTGAAGGCTTCTGTTCTGCCATTTTCCAATTTAAACTGACATTTAAATTGGAAACATTAAGTAATTAAACAGATGTACCTAATAAAGTGAGTACTAAACAGAGATGTTTCTAGTTAAAGTTTGTCAGTGTGGGCAGTAATCATTTTATGTTCTGATTATATCTGTTCACATTTTGTGCCTCTTTGCATCACACTTCACAGGAATTATTGGTCATGCTCTGCCATCAAGGATAATATCAGACTGAAAGTCATTTAAATGTGGTTTGCTGGTTTCCTAAACATAATCAGGTCCAGGCAGGGGATCCTTGGGGCTGTTCCAGTGGTTTAGGGAGGTAATGAAGAGGTTCATTATGTGGTTCCCGGGGGTTCCAGTGGCTTATAGGGGATGTGGGTTCATTTGGAGTCATTTTTAACACCAAAGCTTAATTTGTGTCTTGGTTTAGGTGGCCACCAATGGCATTGTCTCGGCTCAGGACCTGCCAATGGAAAAGCAGTATGTTGATGATGGTCTGCCCACAGACTTCCCAGTTGTGGCTCCGTTCCTGGCCGACATTGACACAAGTGGAGGACGAGGAAACATTTACTACCGTGTTACTGAAACACCCAGCGTACTTAACAGATTCGCTCAGGTTTGTCAGATTTAAAGTTGTCTGGTTTTCAAACTTCAAAAATGTAAAAATCGTGCTTCAGATTTAGCTTCTTCCCCTTTTGGTTCATCCTCCATTAGTGCATTCCATTGTCCTTCCCTTGTTCATTTGTCATTCTCGCCCCTCTTCATCCGTTGATTCATTCATCTTACACCTCCAGGAGGTTCACCGGGGCTTCCCAGATGCGAAATTCACTCCCACACACGCTGTGGTGGCAACGTGGGAAAACGTCGCTGCATACGAAGAACAAGCTCGAGCCACTGGTGCAACCAACAAGGTAAGGCAGACAAAGGTACAACACTCACAACCTTTGTCCAAATTCAACCCCCTACTAGTGGACTTTGGTGTTCTGGAGACACACAGTCCCAAATTCCTGTAAATTGTGTTTCGCTTGTACTAATCCTGAGGTGGGAGGTACATAACCCCCACCTTTCCCCTCCTAATCTGCCTCTTAACCTTTTTAAAGGGTCAGAGGCCATCTTTAAGTGTCATCAAAGAGTCCCCCGCCCTACCAACCCATTACTCCTTCCTCCAGTTCCCACACTAACCTTGTCCACTCAAGCATAGACCCTCTCATTATGTTACCTGGTCTTCATAAAGTTTCTAGAAATATTGTTTCATATAGTTTGGGGGTTTTGAGAGGAATTTAGAGAGGAAATAAGTTGCTGAAACTGGGTCAAGAGTTTAGCTGTAGGCTACAACTTGAGTCACGTTTGTTTACCTTGCGACTTCCAATAAATGCATCAACTGTCATCACTGAAGTCTTTCAATACTTCAACAAATGCTAAAACCAACGAATACTAAGTGCACAAAGTATGTGTCTTATATCCGTACGATTAAAACGGTCAACAAAAAAACAACCAGGATTTCCCTGCAGGAGCTGTTTGACAGATGTGCCCAGCTCCAGCTGTTGCTCCCATGATGAATGGCGCAATAAGTGGGCTAAACTAGCTGCATATTGTGCACCTGTTTCATTCCTTTCCACAAGATATAAGCTTAAGCAAGTTGACCAGATTTACAGTATTTCACAAACTCATGCCTTGAAAATCCACGTTGTCATGTTAAAACAGTAACCCAAGACATGACTGTCCACACACAAGATCCCACCCCCAGCTTCCTGCTGGAGGGCAAAAACCTACTCACTGAAGATGAATACCATTGGTTTTAGCTGCTAGCCTACCTAACCTACCAACATAACATGCTAAATCTTAAATATACAGCATGATATACGAAAGAAAAAGGGACACAGTACTTTGCTACTAATTGTCAACAATAAAGTCCAAGTGTATCACATTACACAGGTCAGGCTAATAGCTAGGGAGACAGAAGTAGTTATGCAAGCTTGACTTTGAAAACCTTAACATGTAGATGTGTGGAATCCAGTGTTTAGGTTCGGTTCAATTAAAAATATAAATAAATAAATAATACGACCCTCTCACCATCTCTGACAGATCATCTGCATAGCAGGTATTTAAATTAGCTCCGTTCAGATGATCACTTATCAATAACATTCAACATGTCTATAGTAACTCTGGAGGAGTTGCAGAGATCCGCAGCTGGGAATCTTTCATTCTTCCTTTCCATTATGAAAATCTCTAGTTCAATGAAAAGCATAAAGTTTCAATACTTTCCAAGTCACTATATGTTTGTGAAAAATATAGGCCCTTCATTTTAAACAAGTTACAGTTACAGGCCCATTAGAAAAGCTTTTCTTGAACTGCATCAGAAACTTTGCTTTGGTTAAACCCTGGGAAAGACGCCAAGCAAAGCCAGGCAGACTGAGGTGATCGATTGAACAAACACTGCTTTGTAGTTCTTGGTGTGCAGCTTGTGGGATGGTGGGATGAAGGGAGTGGCAGATTCAAGGAAAACCCCCAAGGAATCTTTCTGTGACCGTCCAACCCTCTCAGCAGTGGTTGCTCTTTGTCTTCGCTTTCCTTGTATATTTTCTTTTAGATTTATTTCTATCTTGCTGTCTGATCAAAAGCCAAATATTGAAACAATTATCAAGCACTTTAGGACTTTGCTCAGTACCTAGAGCTTGGTTTGACTGCAGTGATGCCAATGTTTTAAATCAGGATCAGTCTCCTGATCTGGGGTCCAAAATGCCTCTACTGGAGTTTGTAGTTTAAAGGGTCCATCCTTTTGGAACGGATTGGTGTCTCTGCTTCACTGTGTCTCCTTTGGACTGATAGCATCTTCCTTTGAAGAGATTAGCCAGAGGTGCAGGGTGGGGTAGAAGGGGCCTGGGGTGGTATGTGTGTGTGTGTGTGAACTGATTAACCTGAGGTGTGTGTTTCTTACGGTTGTGGATAAGAAGTCATGGGGTGGCGTTTTGGGGGAAGGGCCAGACTCTGGGGTGTTGTGGAGTTGGACGGGAAACAAGAAGTGCTTAAGGAAACAAATATCAGACATGAAGACCAATAAAATAAAAGAGTCACCATTCACATCATTCATGCCTTATATGAATAAACCTATATGCCTTCTAAAAGTGCTACTAGCATAAATCAATTTGAACACAAAGACGTTGATATATTAAGTTTGCTTACTTTGGTAATGATTTATGCAGAAAAGCTTTCAGTTTTTCTTTTCTTTTTTTTTATACTTTATTTTGGATTTTTTAGTAATAACATCACAAGTATTAACTTACAGGACAAGATTGGTTCACAATAAAGCACAATTCAAACACTGAGACATACTTAAAGTAAAATACATGCGTTAACGGATCAATGTTAGTGATTTCTTTCACCACTTTAACCATCATAGCTGCACTGCATCTGTAAGTACTTCTAATCTTTCTGCAATAAACTTAACTTCACTTTTACGTATTATTGATGTTCATCACGTCATCAGTTTCATAAAAACCAACCAGTCTACCCCAAAATAATCTAGCAGTTCATTATTTACCTTTCCAGGGATTGTCCTGTGTCATTTGAGCAAAATCAGGAGATTTCTGTTTATTAAAAAATAAAAAAGAGGTAATTTTGATCAGACATGTGGTCATTTTGAAAAGAAATGGAGAAATGCTGCTAAATCTACTAAATAATATGTTAATAGTAAATTTAAGGACTGTATTCACTTTTGTCTGATTACATCTAGAATAAAACAAACACAGCATTTCAGAAAACAAACAATGTATCAACAGGGACTGTTATGTTTTCTGTTATTGGTGAAAATGCTGAAGGAGAATCTCCCGCCATCCCCAATAAATGAAGGTTTTGGAGTGACCTTGTTAAAGTACAGACTTAAAACTGACTGGCATGGTGAGAAGAACCCTTAAAATAGTGGCCGATTTGAAGGAATTCAGCAAAGAATGGGTGAAAATTCCTCCATATCAATAGAAAGTTAGGATTCCTACTTCAGAGGGTTTTCAGCCGATCATTTCATACAGAATGTCCCTTGGTTTTCTCTTTAGCACCATAGGAAGTGTTTCAGGAATATGATTTGTTGTTTCTGAGGCCCACCAGCTGTGACGACTGGGGGTTCTTCTTGGATTATGTTCAGTCAGCCTCAAAGCGTGTTCTGACCACTCTTCAACTTTGACACCATGTTATTCTGACCACATGCAATGAGACTCTTTGAGATTTTCAGTTTTTAAGAGGCGAGGATGACAAAAGCGACATTAAATCTGGAAACCAGTCAGAAAAAATATGTTTTTTCTCTCAACAAACCTTAAAAGGACCAAAGAATATATTCTGGAAATGTTCTTCAATCAATTCAAAGGTTTATAAACTCAGACACAAAAGTTTATAAGACATGAGTGGAACATTGAGTGGATAGTTCCTGACCAGAAATCGGTGCGGTGGTGTGTGCTAATGTGTGTGCCTGTGTTGCCAGTTCCCACGCTGCAGCCACGCTGGTGATACTGGCAACCGGACCACAGCTGCTGTCTGTGTCTCTGCCTGTTCGCAGCTGCTTTGTGGTTAACGGACTGAAACACCAGCAACCAAAAACACACATGTAGAACATGGATCCTGACCTCTTTTCCACATTCTGCTTCAGGCTAACCACACTACACATATCTCTGACTTCAATTTGTGCAAAACTGCAGCGCTGAAATGCAGCGCTACTATGTAATTACTCAAATGGGTTTCTTTGGAGGTATTTTCAGCAGTTAGCATGCTACCTTTACTAAATGATGCATGGTTTTTAAAAGAGTTAATACTGCTGCGGTTATAGATGCAAGTAATTTGGGATGCTTCTCTGCCAGTTTTCCATAACTAGAGACTCCAGTTTTTTTCTCATTTTTCTTTGGCACATAGTCCAAACTCACACAGATTTTCAAGTCTTTCTTTTGACTTTGACTGGACCATTCTAACATACAACCTATCATTCCAGTCTTCTGTTGTGCCTAACAGGTGTTGTTCATTGTTTAAGTTAATCAATCTTGATTCTATTTACTAATTTGGTGCCTTCTTAAGGACTGGGTTTTATTTAGAAGTATTGGAATAAATAGGGTTGTATATATTCATGCTGCACTTTTCATGTTTTTAGCTACTCAGACTAAAAAAGACACAAAATGAGAGATTATATAACATTTACAGTGATACCAGAAGTATCTTGAGTCATTTGCAGACACGTATTCAGAGTTCTCAGCAGTTTTTACAAGCCAAATTTGCAGGACCGTAACTCCACGATACTTTGACATTGCGCTTTCCAGCCAATATCAGGTTATTGTAATTATTCATTTTAATCTGATGAAACCCTCTATTAATAGACTTTAAATTGTAAATAACTGCTAACTATTGAATGTTCTGGATAAATGGGCAAATATATTTACTTACAGGACATTTACAGAACTCCATGCAAATAAAATTAGCAAAACTATCCAGACGGAGGTTTGAGACTTAGGCCTTAAGGGGTGAAAGCATTTTAAAATCAATGCATCAATCTTTTTTCTTAATGTGACAAAAATTAAAAAGTTCTTAATGTGTGAATACTATCACGAGATATTCATAAAGTTAGTTTAGTGAGCCAAATAAAGTTTTAAATAAAGCCTTGTATATCAACTTTGATTAACACAGAGGACTTGGGTTGTTTAAATTAAAGACTGTGTCGGTCTGCGGTTTGTTACATGTAATGTGAAACATGTGAAACACATGTTGCAGAACAGAACACACTTCATGAAACTATGTGATTCAAATCTAATGCAGACATTGTAATTATTTACCGGGAAGTCGGGACAGCGATCAGGCAGACAATGCAACCCACATAACATAAATCATCTGTAATCTCCTTGAAAAGAAAAGCAGCAGCAGAAGGTTTGCAGTAATTGATGTCTGTGTTTGTGTTTGGTCAGCACCACTAGTGTCAGCAACCTGTTTTAAAAAAAGAAAAAGGTGTGAGGGAATGCCTGCAGGAAGGTTGAGTGTTGAGCTACAATTTCTGAAAGTCTTTCATCTCTGTTGGCTGTAATTTGTTTTCTTCCAGCTGTGAGTCTGTAAAGAACACCAAGAGGTCTTTGCCAAGGCAGTGAAACAGCACAAGCATTTGGCAAATAACCAAACAGATAGAGGCAGGATTGGGAGGAAAACATAACAAAATGGGTTTTTCCCAATAAACTAAAGTAGGTGGAGAGAACTGAAGATTATAGCATAGCTATTTGTGGTTGTAACAATATTAGCACAATTATTAGTCATACAGAGAAGACATTCCAAGTAAATTCAACATTTACTATTGTATTCTCCCATTATCTATTCCCACAGTAAAGACAAATCAATACCTGCTTAAAGGTTATATTCCAAATCTGACAGACCTCGTAGGAACATATCTGTTCTAATTTATTGAATGTGACTACAATAAATTAGTATTGTGGGGAGAGAAAAACTCAAACATTTTTTCAAAAGAGGTATTTGGGTTTTCTTCATCATACATAAACTTAGTGTTCTTGTCAGAAGATGTTCAGTTCGTCGTTCCCTAAACCTAGCAGACATTCACCATTTCCTTCCAGTTCATCCACCCCCCAAAATCTTTAGAGAGTCCAGAAAGTGGAACTAGTAGTGCCAGTTTTCTGCTGTCCTGCTCCACATGAGACAAATGGATAGTGGTGGAAATGTACTATGTTACTGTGAATGATGTTCGAAATGGGATTGGTCTCATGTCATAGAGAAAAATGGGTATTTACTTGCCTCAGAAAGACTGATGTTATCCTTAAGAATGCTTTGAATGCCCTGTGGGCGTCTTCTAGTGGAGTCGTTTTGACCATGTTCCATAAGGAAAAGGTCTTGGGCCAAACCCAAGGCAAACAGCAATAAAGCCAACCCAGGAAGAGGCTTATCTTTACATTCAAACTGTTTAGTGCTGGAGGTATTTGGCTCTTCATTATGATCGAGTGTCCAAACTTCAATATCCGTTTCGCCCCTAGTCTTCCCTGCTGATGACTGTCTGCTTGTTGTTCCCCAACTTAAGCAGATCTACACTATGAAAGTATTAGGTCGCAATAGAACTTAACGGATGCTACAATCTTAACCCATAAAGTGTTGGACAACCTTTAATAGGCTCCGCTCATCTGAAATTGGGTTTCCGGTGACGTTCTTCCACACCAGACTCACTCATCCATGTTTTTATAAACCTTACTTTGTATACTGGTGTACAGTCATCTTGGAGCATTAAATTATCCGAAATATGTTGGCATTCCTTTCACTGGAACCAATGGGAAGAGATGTAACTCTGGAAAAAACAGGCCCTCAATCCCTTCAACACTAGATGTTAAAAAAAGTCTCATCCTTTGGATTGCCAGAAAGAGAGGCAACATTCACCACTCTACAGAACAGCAGAGAATATGTTTCCAATGGCAGCATGGAAACATGTTCCAATAAAACATTACACCACTTCACCAGAAGCATTGCATTGCACTTGCAACAATTAAATGTGGGTTATTTATTAGTGAGAAGAAAAAAATCACAAGGTACAATCCTGGACATCCTGAGAGTAGACCATTCCTTCAGAAAGTAGTCTGCATTCCTAGTTTCTGGATTTTTTGTAAGTCTGTGGCCACAGAGGTGATTGGAATTCCTGAATTCAATGATTTAAAGAGGTGATTGAGCCAATACTTTAGGCTGTACATTATAGTATACGTACTTCCTTTTTCTCTGATTTACCTACCTACTAGTTCTCCCTCCAGATCCCCTTAATACAAGGGAAAAACACACAAATATGCACCCCAATAACCTTTTAGTACCCATCTCTTCTTTGCCTTAAATACTTACATTTAATTGCAGTATTTAAAAAAAAAAAATTGTCTAAAAAATTCCTGCTCCTCGCTAATTACAGTCTGGACAAAGTCCTCCCCCTCCTACAAACAACAAGACAGGTTTAAGATGTTGATGTACACAATTAGGAGCAGGCCCACATACATTCACATGAGATGACTATAAGCAAAGGGACATCTGTGTTTGTTTGCGCCCTGTGGCTCTTTGTCTAATGAGAGCTGGTTTCCGAGCTGTAACATCACCCTGAAGGACGGTCAGACTCAGAGAGAGACAGCTGGGGAGCTCAACATCTGGGCCGGGGGTGGTCAGCACCAGCGGTGTTGTATATACATCGGTTTCTGTGTGTCTGTGTCGATGTGCATGCAGGTAACCGGGAGCAGTTCCAAAGAAAAACAGCGTAGGATCGCTCAAAGTGTTTCCCTCATTCATAAAATCTGAGTGTTTGTAGTGTGGTTTGTAGTAGGCAGAGTGGCCCACGTTTCCTCATGCGTCGGTCCGTATAGATTAAATGTTTAGAAAGGCAGATCAACAAATGGTTGTGGTGGGTGTAAGGGGCAGAAAGAGGGGTGAGAAACCCACAATACCCAGCGAAACAGGAGATGAGAGAGGAAGGGGGAGGAGAAGTGAGAAGATTAAACATTAGAGGTGAGTGTTTGAAGCAGACTTGTCAGTTGGGGTATAGTGGAGAGTAACACAACCTGTTATGGGATTGTTACAATTTGATAAAATACAAGGTTTGAACATACATTTTGGAATAAAATACATAACATGATCTAATTATTTTCTTTACAATGACAAGTATATCATTGTAAAACAATATAGAATAATTGTTACTGAGATTCTCTACTATAACTTGAAAGCTACATTATCTTAATAGCTGTGTATCTGTTGCCAATCTGTGCAAAACTATTGTCAATGTTCCGCTGGTGTTGAAAAAGTGTTTCCACTAAAATCACACATGAATAAGTTTCCTGCGATAAGTCATTAAAAAACATGCAGCGCCATCATCCTCCTACCACTTCCAGTCGTCGTCTTTGTCGTTTCTGCCAGTAGTAACAGATGATGCATGATGCAGAAAAAGCGTTTTCATTGCAGTTTTGCAAAATACACTAATTTTCTCGTCCTAGTTTTTTTTTTTAACATCTTAGTTAGTTCATCTACTGTCTCAGTATCCCTAAACAGATAATTCCCTTATTAATTCCAAAACAAAGCCCTTTATGCCAGTATATTGGACTGAAGTTACGTTGTTTGCAGATGACATCGTGATCTGTAGGGAAAGTAGGAAGCAAATGGAAGATAATGATGGTGAAGCTGCATGAAGTAGACAGACTGAAGGTGGCTTGAAAGACTTTATCTACGTCTGTTGCTTCCTACTGAGGAATAATATGTGAAGTACGACTTTATAAATAAAGTCACGTTTTACACTAACTTCTGTTTGAATCCTATTCAGTTTGTGTTTCGTTATTGTGTCTCTGAAGGTCAATACGTTCCAAACTGTGATTGGATATGATGAAACCGACTCATACGTTCTCTTCCTTTATCCCGAAGATGGACTCAACTTTTTTGGGACGCGACCCAAGGTAAACTTCATGGGTTATCTGCAGTCTTATAGACACACGGTTTGTTCAAACTGTTTCAGCTAAAACCGGTTTGAAATCACTTGTTTTCTATTTGTTTTCCCAGGAGTCCTATAATGTGGAGATAGAGTTTCCTGCTAGAGTTGGCTTCAGTAGAGGAGAAGTTTCATTTTTCATCATCTCCAAAGCCGATGGACCTTTTTACAGCGTTGCCCAAGATGAAAACAGTGTTAAAAGGCTTTCTCAGTAAGTAAAATTAGATTACAAGCCCTTAAAACCAACAACCTTTGGCAGCTATGGACCATACGATTTAAAAACTGTTACGTGATTGCACAAGTAAAGCCTGGTGGCCCGCCAGGCTTATAATACACTGGGGCGAACCCTGCATGAGGGTTCGCCCCAGTGAACCCTCATGCATTGTCATTGTAAATGACAATCCCAGTCATTTACATTTCAATTATGTAAATGGCTGGGATTGTTCTGAACGTCAGAAAAAAAGTAAAATTTTAGAAACTTTACACTGTTAGCCTCTTAAATATTTAAAACACTCTCATATACAACTGAGAAAATGGTGGCTACAAGCTACGAAATGAGTTGGCTAACACTTCATCTTATTCACCTTGTAAATTAAACGGCAAATAAAACATAAAACCTTTTAAAATATTCAATGTATTTGCTTAGATAAATAACTCAGTTCACTGATGAGGCTAGCTAGCAACCAAGAAACTTAATACTGTTGCTAGGCTAGGCATTTTAAAGTTTGTTCTGTATTGTCTGATGTTTTTACTTAACTTTTTGATTTGTACTTTTGCTCCACATACTCATGTAGTTTCCTCTTTTCAACCTTGGTGACATTGAACTATTGTCATCTATTTTAAACCATAGTAATGTTACATAAAAACAGTTAAAACCATTTATTAAATGAATCTGGAGTAGGATTTCTCTTCTTTATTCACTGAATTTTCTGAGTGCCAAATTAAAACAAACAATGTGGAAATTAAGTATATTAATCAAAAAGAAGATCTTGTTATTGGTTGGTTGGCTTGATGGGATAAACTTGATGAATCCTGATCTGATTCTCCAGGGTTGGAAATACTGGGGTGCCAGGTGTTTGGCTCTTCCACACTGGAAAACAATTTTCTTTTCAAGAAATCATTCCTGCATCCATTGGTGGTCTCCTTGCTGTCCCCCCTACTGCTGGTTATGGCCTCTATCTGGTAATAATTGTTTATTGGGCCGTCCAACATTTAGCTCTCTCATCTCATCGTTCTGAAGACTTCACTTGCTTTCTCTCCAAGGACACAACCACTCCCGAATATGAGTTTGTTGATTACAACTTTGAGCCAGAGAGCCAAGAGGAAGTGGATGCTGCTGGTAGTCCCGACTCTCCAAATACTCGATCGGAAGACTCCGATCGCCAGTTATCGTACAACAGAGAAGACGTGCCATTGACTTTGGAGCCGGTAGAAAGGCAGTACGCTTCACCCGGGTTTCCTCTGACGGTTCCAGAAGGGCGCACTCAACGGGTCGAGGAACAGCAACCACAGGTAGCAAATTTATCCTTAAGTCGTTGCTCCAAACTTCCTTCAATTCTCTTTTTTATTTTATTTAGTCCTTCCATCTTATTTACTTCCTTTAATCCATCTTACTTTTGTTCTATAATCAGTAGAGATGCACCAATTCTATATTTATATCTGTATCGATCCAAATTTTTAAACAAATCCTAGAGCGCGTATCAGTGCCAATATGTCCGATCCTTTTGGGCAGATCTATTCAGTCTAATTCTATGCTTCATTCTCTGAGCGACGTCATCCTTTATTATTTATTCCTAGCTTAATTTTCTGCAAGATTTGTTTAGTTTGACCAAGATAGTCAACCTATTGTTTTTGCCAGCCTTTATTATTGATTTTACATTCTCTGTTATACTCCTAATTGCACTAACTGAACAAATTAAAGTTGTTTTTATATGTTTGATCAAGTTTCTGACACTATTAGTGTATTTAAGTGCAGATTTATCAACAATAAGTTTGTTATTCTGTGTTTAAAAAAAATAAACATTTTAAGTCAATTCAGCTGTTTTGCTGAATCAGATTGATATCAGACGATACTTAACGTCAGATATCGGTATTGGAAGTTGAAAAAGTGGATCATTCCTTCATTCCCTTGATTCATGCAAATATAATGAACAAACTCTTGACAACAACCTTCTCAGGAGTTGAGAAGTCTCATTTCTTGCCAGTCTTTTCCTGTTTCTTCTCTCACTTCAGGGAACTTAGAAACAGAAATCCAAATAGTCTTTAGGGCAATTTAAAGCTGTAGTGGCTTTCCTTCACATTCTGTGTTGTTGTCAACAAAACCTATTCTGCCTCCTGTACACTCGATACGAGGTATTCCCTCGCCCTACATTTCTGGAGATTTTGTGAATTGATCAACTTTTATTCTCTCGTTCTGCAGCTTCCTTTGGAGGTGGTGGACGTCTACCCCCCTCTGAGAAGCAACCCGCCCCTCACCCCTGGAGGTCATGTCGTCAGCGTGGATGAAGATGATGTTGACTTTGACACAGGAGGTGAGAGACAAACCACACATGCATCTGTTTTTGTTTACTGCCTAACGTCATGCTAAGAATAGCATGGGAATAAATACTTGGGAGTTTTAGGTGTGGGCTTTCTCTTTCTAAAATAAATCTAGACTCTTTACACTTTACTGAGATCAGTTCCTTTGGAGGATTAGCTTTAAAATTTGGATTCGGATCAATCAGATGTTTTAAGTTTACGCAACTCTGTCTATTGGTAGTTTGGTAAATTAGATCCAAAATGCTCATAGAAATTGAATGACTAGTGATTAGATCATAAAAAGATAATCCCCCAAAGGTTTGGTCTTTTCAAGCAAGGATGAAAAGTCGTTCACTATGTTGTATGCTTAAAACTACAACTAGTAGGATTTTGTGTAACTAATTGCTGTTTTTTTTATTACGAATTATATAATACAGTAGCAATAAATGTTGTGCAGTCTTCATGCTGTAGCGTTCATTAATTATTTATACCAGGAGCAAGATTTTATAGCTATTAAATTAGCTAGAAAATCTAGCTAAAAAGATTTTAGCTGAGATGCTGCTTGTCTCTTTTTAAAGGGGCAGTATGTCACTTTTACATAAAAAATATATATATTTTTTTACATATTTGTTAAACCTGTCACCACGTCACAATGATTTAATATGAGACAAATAGTCTGTGAAAATCTCTTTAATCTCTTACGTAAGCTACTATTGCTGACTAAAGAAATGCTCCACTCCCAACGAAAAACTACCAATCACAGCGAGGGGCAGGGTCTTATCGCTGTCAATCAGTCTCATTTACGTGGTGCTAAATGAGCTAATGGAAGAGAAATAACTTATAATTTATCTGCTATCATGCTAACTAGCCTTAGCATTCACAACAAGCTTTGCTAGCTACAGAGGGGTTGAATGACAGTGCTAAGACTCGTCTCCTTGCTCTGATTGGTTGTTTCAAATTAGCAATGATCAGAGGAACTCGATTTGTTTCACAGATTATCTGTTTAATGTCATATCGTCACATCATACAACAAATATGTAAAAAATATATATTTTTATTATATGGAAAATGGCTAAATTCATCTTCACTGAAGAGCATTTGTGTTAGCACGACTTTGTAGCAAAAAGTCATATAATTCCAGTTGATTTCTCTGTAGATTTTTAATATTTGTGTAAAAATCATCGGTTTCTAAACAGCTTTGTTATTTTACATTGACAAAAATAATTTACATTTCTATAGAAATGTGTAAAGACCAAAACTTTACACCAATCTACACCTTTGTAACTAAAATCGTTTTTTTTTTTGCTAGCCAGAAACTAGAAAAATATAATCTGCATTTTCAGCTTCTTTTGGAAAAAAAAAAACTAAAATTGGATTCAATAAGCCAACAATTAGTCGAATTCCTTATATATCTCATGAAATGTATCTTTGGAGCACCATGTGCTACAGATTGCTGGTATTTCATCAGAACAAACCCAGAGCAGCTTTCAACAAGAGTGTGTGTGTTGCCCGGGAAGCAACACAGCACACAGTGAACCAGATGACTTTTGTTGTGAAATGATGCTAAACAAATAGTTGAATTAACTGAGTTTCAGATCTTTCCCCCATTGAAAATGGGAGTCGCATTACTGCGGTAATAGACTGCAGCCCTGCAGCGGCTCTGATCCTGTTGCTGCTCAATAAGAGCAGCTAAGAGGGAAGGTGATTTAACACAATCAGAAACACGTGTCTCTTAAATATGCTTTTTAATTCTTTTTTGTTGTTACTGTTTGTTAGATTCATCTACGTTTATTTATTTATACTTACTCTACTTACACTTTAATCTAAATATATATTCAAATCAAATGTACAAATAAGAGATGCATGTTTTCTTGTGTTTTAAAAACTTTATTGAATTTGGTTTTGTAGATTTACAGTGTTCACGTCTGGTGAATTTCTTCCCTAGTTTGTCATTTTACTACAGCTTTCATTGGGGTGATTTTCAAAACTATTTCTAAATACGGTTTACGTATTTACGTATTCCTTCACACTGAGTGTGAAGGAAAACTAAACCACCTGCTGTTCAACATGGAGGGTTGAATACAGATGCACACCACACTTTTCAGATTTAAAAAAATAATAATAATAATAATAAAACCGGTTTAAAGCCATTTATAATTTCCTCTCCAATTATACTTAAACACTACTTTGTGTTGGTTGAACTCTTAAAATTCCCTCTAAATCTGTTTAAAGTTTATTTTTGTGTTGAGGAGTGACAGTACGCATCAAATATGAGCCAATATGGAGGAACGGTGAGAAGCAGGAGGGTAACTGCTTTCTGTGGCGGAGCTGCTCAGCAGCCAGCAGTACAACACAGTCATTGTGCAGTGTGACTCCAGGTGTGTGTGGGTGTGTGTGTGTGTGTGTTCAGTACTCCCTCCCTTGCTGCTGCTCTCCAAGGATTTAGTCATAAACAGAAAGTGTTTTCAGTCAACCTGGTTGCATAAGGTTTAACGAGTCTGTGTGGGTTGAAACTCATGAAGTCATTTAACTTGAATAACAAGAGAATAATTCAGGATCTTCTCAAAAAGATTTTACCTTAAATTACAAGAAAACTCAGGTTTTTGTTTTTTTCTATTGTTCTTATTGTAGATATTTTAGATATATTTTATCTGAGGAAATAAGAAAACCAACCAGAAGTCATGAGACAAAACAGAAAGAAAAAAAAAACATTACTAAAGTAAAAGTTTTTCTGCATATATTGTAACGTAACTTAGAGCTTTACAAGATAAAGTTTCAGAGAATGAAGTATTACTTTTAAACGTTTTTGCAAATAAAAATCTGAAAAGTGAGAACTGCATATTTGTCATCCCTCCTGTGTCAATCTTTGCACATTTAGAGATTTTCTGCATTTTTCTTTGCAAATGTGCTTCTAATTAGTGAATGGAGAGATTAAATGAGAATCAGTTTTTAATCAGAAACTCTCAGTTGGATTTAATCTGGACTTTTACTAGGCCATTCTAAGACATAGATTTGTTTTTCTGACTGTTTTGTCTTAAAATTAACTCACATACCGCCAGAAAAAAAATAAAAACAGGGACACACCCACTCCCCCAACAAATACCCCTAAAAAATTTAAAATAACTTTAAGAATTTAAAAATGATAATTTTTCAAAGCTTTTAAAGGTGTAAAGTTTGATTTCTCCTGCGCCACAGCAGATGTGCGTACTCTGTTCCAAAGAGAGAGAAAAGAAAGGAAAATAGTCACTTGGAAGCACTGAGTAAAGTTTGTCACTTTTAGTTTTGCCCCGCTTTTGGAAACTTCCAACATAGCTTCCAAGAAACCTGTTTACTCCATTTTTTTAATGCAGGTTGCTACATTTTCCTTGTTTCCAAATAACTTACAAACAGTTTGCTTCACTTCTTGTATTGAAAAACTGAAACCTCTGATTGTTTAGCCTTTCCAAGCTCTTGTGATTGATTTGGGGATAAAACTGGGCTGTGAAGGTTAGATTATTTATCTCAGTGGTGATCTGAACCGTTTAATTGTGTTGCTAAGCGAAGCAGAAAACGGTTTTTGCAACACGTGTCCTCACAAGCAGAAAGCAGTGGGAGGTAGGACTGCTGCAGCTGGTTTATGTCCAAGAAGAGCTTGACATATGTTTGTGTATGTCTACATATTTCCCCAGATACCATCCACACATCCTGCCTGGATTTCTATGCATAAATACCAGCTATGTCCAATTTGTTTTCCTCCAATTCTGTCCTTTAAGTCGGAGCAATTATAAATGTCGTAATCAAGACAACAAATATGGCGCCTAATCTAACATTGACACGACTGCACTGTTGTATTTAGCTTGGTGGGAGAATCAAGGCAAAAGCAATACAGCAGAAAATACAGAAACCTGTATATGAGCTATAATGTAGCATCAGAGGTAATGAAAAGATGAATGGAGCTAAATACAGGACAAAACTGGAAAATATGAAGCATATTCATATGTTGCAAGGTGTCTCTCTTTTTCTTACTCAGTGATCCAGTACACTACAGAGAACAAGGAAACATGCGCCAGGTTAGTAAAAACAATCTTTAGCTTGCTTATAGTATTGTTAGAGTAGCTTTATGACTAAATATATTTATCTGTCTTTTTGTTTAGGTTCCAGCAGCAATGTTCCCAGAATGCATTCTGCTCAGATTACCCCACAGGATTTTGCTGCCACTGCCGACCGGGCTTCTACGGAAATGGCCGCCATTGTCTGCCAGACGGTAAGACGGTACATTTTAAGCACAAAAACACAGTTCAGTTCCCAACCATTTAAAGGCCACTAGTACCATTAAAACCTTTAAAAGAAACACAAAAGTGGTCTACAATCAGACTTTTTGTATGTTTGACGACGTCCTGCCCTCCAGGCGCTCCTCAGCGTGTCAGCGGTAAAGTGAGCGGCACGGTGACGGTGGGTTCGACTCCGGTTGAGCTGAACAACATCGACCTTCACGCCTACATCGTGGTTGGAGATGGAAGAGCTTACACAGCCATTAGTGAGGTAGACGACTCATAACATAACCTTTAACCTCTGGAGATACAGTCACAACAGTGAAATATTAAACCAAAAGAAATAAAACCACATTTTACAAATAAATAATATTCATTTAGTGAAATAGAAAGTTTCCACAGACAACTAATTGCTATAAATAATTCACCTTTAGTCTAATCTATAGTTAACATCATTTAAATAGTTTCTACGGTACGAAATAGAGACGTCATATAAAACAAAATAATTATAAAGTTGTAGATTTTAGCTTGTCATGTTATTGGTTAGCACAATTAGCAGCTTACGTTTCTGTTGTGTAGGTACCGGAACCAGTGGGCTGGGCCATGATGTCGGTTTCACCAGTCGGAGAGCTTTTCGGTTGGCTGTTTGCTCTGGAGCTGCCCAATAGCCAAGCGGGATTTAAAATCACAGGTGATCTTGTTTTTGTCCATTTCCTTGGACGACTCTAGTCAAACACATGCAGATTGTTCTGTGGCGAGGACATTTTGTGCCTCGCTGACTCGTCACCCAGCCAGATGCATTTTCTCCAGAGATGCGATGCGATATGAGGCGTCTAACTCTTCCGTTTAATAGGAAACAGCTGCATGTGTGTTTGTTTTGGAGAGTGGATTTTTTCCTTCCTTGTAGACAAAAGCAGCACCGTTAAAGCAGTGTAAAAATGCAAACCTGACAGTGATTGATTTGTTGATGTTTTGTTACCAGGTGCAGAGTTCAGTCGTCATGCTGAGGTGGTGTTTAGCCCTGGCAACCAGCGCCTGTCCATCACGCAAACGGGCCGCGGCCTTGACGAACACAACCACCTCAGTGTGGATACTGTCATTAATGGCAATGTGCCATTCGTTCCACCTGGAGCTGAAGTTACTATGAAGCCCTTCAAGGAGACCTACCAGTACTACCCGTCTGGTAAACATTATATTACATAAAACGATCAATTTAAACCATTTTAAAGCTACAGTATGTAACTTTGATATGTTTTTTTACATATTTGTTAAAACTATCATTATGTTCTGCCTTTTCTCAGTACTAACCACTCAGTTAGAAACAACCAATCAGAGCCAGGAGGCGGGTTTTAGCACTGTCAATCACTCTCATGCGCAACTTCTCCCCATTGCTCTATGCTACGCTACAACTAGTTATATTATTTTATTTTATTAGGTTTATTTGATAGGGACAGACATACATTAACATAGACTAACTGAATACATTTGAAGCAAGTGTCCTCAATACAACTTAGCCTGATAACAATGCTAAGGCTAGTTTTCCAACTTTTTCTGCTATTAGCACATTTAGCATTGTACATGAGGTTGATTAACAGCACTAAGACCCGCCTCCTCGCTCTGATTGGTTGTTTTTGGTCAGGAGTGGTGCATTTATTCAGTAGCTCAAGGAGGAAGATTATCTGAATATCAGATTATTGTTTTTGTTTTTTCATCCTGCAGTCACCACCTCCAGCTCTGTCAGGGAGTTTTCTGTCGGTTTGCCTGAAAAGGCCTCAGAGTCTTACACGTTCCACCTGAAGCAGAACATCACCTACCGCCACTGTCGCCACGGAAACCGGGCTGCCACCCCGGAGACGCTCCAGATCAACATGGAGAGGGTGTTTGTGATGTACGTCAAGGAGGAGCGAATCCTGAGATACGCCATCACCAACAAGATCAGCCCGGTTGGAGGTTAGCATCCTAAACCTCATAATCCACCTGATAATCTGCTGCATCTCAAAAAGTTAATTTTTGAGATGCTTACAACTACTCGCATGCAGAGAGGTCAACAGAAGCCAAACTAGATGTTATAACAAGTAAAAATTATTTAAAAAATGCTTATGTAGTAGATTTGACATGAGTTGAGTACTGAATTGGATTATTTTTAGATATACTGTTTGATAAAAGCAGTAGTGAACACACTTCTGCTAACCTGCATATTTTTTGTTTTGTGCTTTAACATTTTTTCTAGTTTTGAAAACGTTTAGCGCACTTATCATCTAAGTTCATTTTTCCGCATAAATTCTACAGCGATAATTTACTTGGCATTTCTCTAAAGTTTATCTGTGGCTACTGAATATTGATAAAATAGATATATAAGAACAAATATTAAGAATCCTAGTAATGTAAAATAATATATGTTGGAAAATATGAATGTTAAATGAGAAAAATATTGCTAATTTATTTAAGTGAATATACTCAGACTGATGTTTTCAAGCCTTTATTTCTGTAAATTAGAAAAGACAACATTTAGGATAATTAAATGTTCCAATAAAAAGAATACAGAAATTGAGGTTTAACTAAAAATATTTTCAAATGTTACCATTAGAGCCTCATCAGAACTTAATGAGTGGAACAGCATGTCTGAGCTTTTAATTCTTTCAAGGTTTACAAATTGGCTTTTAGCACTAAACCATGAAAAACATAAACAACAGAGAGAAAAGGCTGACACACATGGAAGCAGTTAGCACACTGATTATAGTTTCAGATCTGGATCTTAACTGGACTGTGGCCCAGATTAGCCTGTGCCATAAAAGATTCACCTAATAATGACAGTTTAGATGCAGAAATAAAACTCAGTACTTTAACCCTGGCTCAGGGTTAAAGTACAACTGTTAGTATTTATGTTAAATGGTCCATGTTCTGAGTAGAATCACTTTCTGTGTTGCTTTAATTGCAGTTTGTGTCACAGTTGACAGATGTATTTTGCATCATCCACATAATTACAGTCATGCTTTGGGTGTTTGCTAACACTTCGAGCTAAAGTGACTGGAACGGAGTTGTGTGAATCCATATAATTTGTGTATTTTGATTGGATATGTTTGGTTTTGTGGTTTCAAGGCTTAAATATCATGATTGAAGTGTTTGTTTTTAAGTCACTTTGTTCTTTTTACCACAGATCAAGAGACATAATCTAACAGATTATCTAATTCTACCAATATTTGTTTCAGTATTTTATTAGATTAATGACGGAAAAGTTTAAAACTCTCTCTGGATAGTGGTTTTAAATCCAAACGAATCTATTGATTTGTGTCATATTTTTTCAGATTCCTGCAGGGTTTACCTATTATAAGCCTGGCGGGACACCAGGCTTTACTTGCCACCATTGCTTATTTTTTTAGGTTTTCTTTTTTTTTTTTTATGTTTGCAATTTTTTAAGGCTTTATAGTTGGTGTTCAGGTCAACTTTAAATATTTTCTAACTCAAAAACTTGGCAGATCGCTGGATGAATGACTGCCCTAGCACCCAAACACCGGGGAAAGACTAATACAGACTGAATGGAGCTTGAATGTGAACGCCATTTTCTTTTGGTTTCACCAGAGTCTCAATTATATTTAGATCAGGACTTTCATGGGTTCACCCAATCAGTTTATAAAAAACGTAATTAAAGACGGAGGCTGCTCAAACGATGAAGTGCAAGAGACAGAGTTTACGGCAGAAAGCCAGAGAAAGGCTGCATTTTCTGCCCAGCGTTTGGACGCACACCAAGTTTCTTTCACCGGAACGTCGGCGCTCTGATTAAAAAGTCAAAGATGACACACGCTCATGCTAATACACTCTGAACACAGCTGGAAGAGCTTGCTGGGCTCCATAAACACGGGCTAAGTGATGTGTGTGTGGACAGAAAGCTTAGTTTGTGTGTTAATTCCACTTTCTGGGAAATAATATCTCAGCCAATGACAGATTTTGTTGAAGAGGGGGGGTTGCTGGGCAGAATAGCTGCCCTGTGAGGTCATGAGAATCAGGGATTGTAGACATGCTTAAGGCACTGAAGTGATAAGACAACCACAAAACTAATTAACTGTATATATTTGCCTTTAGGAGGCTTTAAAAACATCACATTCTACATTTCCTGTAATGGAGTCACTGGTGGATTATTGTCCTGATGTAAAACCAAAATGGTCGTCTTCAGCCTACGGTTATAAACTGATGGATGGAGATTTTCTTATGATTTTCTAGTTTCAAGCACAATTTCTGGTTAAAGTTGTGTTGATTCTGATAAAAATTTATTTTTTTCTTCCACATTACAGTGCTGCACTGATTGATGTTGATCTATCACATCAAATCCCATCAAAATACAAAGAAGGTTGGGTTATAAAGTAGCAAAAACGACTGTACAGGGTGTCCACCATCCTTAAAAAGTCTTAAATCTGTGCATCTAAAATCAAGGCTATAAAATGTCTTAATTTTTTCTTTCTTTTTAAAGTAAGTTGACTTTAAATATGTTAATAAAAGGTCTAGAGTTAGTTAATCTTGTAATTTTTTCTGTCTTTTCTGTCAGGTAAAAGTTTGAGTTGTGCTACCGGTAGCTAGCTGCTAATATACCCTAGCTAGCTAGCTAGCTAGCTTTTCTGTGTTTATCATGTTTCCAGTTGCCTAAACGACGTTTGTATTCACCATTGGATCACTTTTGGCAACCCATACGAGGCTAGGTGCATTCTGGGTTAAGGCTGTATAGCAAGGGTGTCCAAAGTGTGGTCCAGGGGCCATTTGTGGCCCTTAGAATGAGTTTGTGTGGCCCCTGACTGCAGTAGAAAAAGCTGATGAAAATGAGATGGACACTTGTTAAATTTATTTTTGAGATTTCCATGGCAAGTTTATGTCTTAAATGGAAAATGTACAACACAAAGAATGTTTCTTTCATTTGCAGATCATAGCATGAAGCCGTGCCACAAAAATCCTGTAATTTCTTTACTCAGAAACACATTTGGGCTGCACACAACAAAAGTTTTAAAAGAACATTGTCAAGAAAGTGGTGTGGTGGAGGTGAGGCAAAACGCTGGAGACCCAGGTAAGATGAAATGATGTAGTTTAATATGACTCTGGAGCTAACAAAAACAGTCCACACTACCAGGCAGCACTGCTGAGCGGAAGCTTAGGCTCATCACAGGTAGCAACTGGTTATCGACGGGACGACTGACAGCAACAGAACAACCTTAGACGAACTTTGACGAGGACCCGACAGAGAACAAAGACAACGGAGGGACTAAATACACAGGGAGGCAATCAGGGATACAAGACACACCTGGGATCAATCGAGGGGAGACAGGACAACACGGAGAGCACAGAGACACAGAACTAGACATGAACTAAACACAGAAAAACACAGAGAACTCGAAAATAAACACAGAAAAACACGGATCATGACAGTACCCCCCCCTCAAGGGCGG